>JARFNZ010127981.1:0-11534 GCA_031763405.1 Balanus nubilus
CCCTCCCATCTCCTCCCGTCCCCTCGCCACTGACCGGTCATGAGCGGCACGCCGGTCTTGCTCCACTCGACCCGCAGGTTGGGGTCCGTCTTGGGCTCCACGGTTGCCTCCAGGTGGACGCTCTGCTGCTCGGCGAGCCGGTCGTGGCTCTGGAGGTGGGTAGTGAACACCGGGGCCTGCTGGGGCTGCTGCTCCACGTACATCTCCGGCACGCGGTTCATCTCGGCCTCCTTCAGCTGGATCTTGTCCCAGGCAGTGGCGTGGATCGCGTCGCCCAGCACGCTACTGCGGTCTGCGGATAGGATATCCGAGTCGGAGCGAAGCAAGGATCTCATCACTAGGCGCCAAGAGTTTGGACTTGGACCCTTCAGTTGGTGAAATACCGGTATCTGATTCTGCTTATGCCAGTGCCTGAGCCATTGGAGGGAGGACACTGCAACGACCTCATCGCCAATAAAAGGGATTGCAGTGACCTCATTCTGAGTAGGAAGAACACCTTACCTAACGCATCGTAGCCAAAAACGGCTCAGTCCCAGCTGACTCGCCAGCGGAAGAGGTGAAGCTTACCGTGCACGCGCAGAGAGGTCGTGGTGACGGCGTCTCCGGCCTTGTTGATGGCCTTGCACATGTACATGCCGGCATCCTCGGGGATGACTGACATGATGTCCAGCGTGATGAAGCCGAAGTCGTGCGTCTCCTTTATACGGGAGCCTGAGGCGAGGACGCGATCGAGGTTAGAAGTAGCTTCTCGCAATACCCGAATCATACTGTGAGAGTGACGATGTTAATGACAGCCGACTACACACAGCATGTTAGTATGTGTGACTACGGCACGTGTCGTCACATATCCTCTGTATGATAGTTCACTACCAACGATCTGTTTTGGTATGGTGAAATCCAGCAGAAACTTGATTCAGATATATGGGAAATTGAAGTGGATAGAAAAAGGAACGAATTTACTCCTAATTTAATTTGGAGTCACTGAAACCCGAAACTAGGCTACAGGGACCTCTTTGATTGGTTGACGACCGAAGTCATTGCGGTACGGGTTTAATCCAACTTTACATCATCGCCGGGAAGTTGAAAGTTCGTTATGCTTTAAAGATAAGGAACACCTTATTAGCAACTTATCCAAATTAGCAACTTATGAACAAACGAGATATTCAGATAATTTCTATGTCAGATCGTAACATTTTTAGCACGGTATGTCAGAATTAAAATGGTATTCATATATTAAGCGATGCTTTTATCATAATTTAATATTGTGTTGTTTGTTTATGTCAAAGGAAAACATCACACTCATTAGATGCACATTGCACATCAAACTCATGGGTCAAGTGTATCTGCATGCGTTAGCTAGTTCCTGATATCACTGTGTTAACACATCGTGAAAGTCGACACAACACTCAGTTGTCTAACACATCTTTAAGGTTGAGGAAAGAAGGCGGAATAATCCGATACATAGATACAACTCAAAAGAAGATATAGCGTCAAACAGAGAAGAGCGCCATCGAAAACCGAGTAACACACCAAACCTGACAAGTTGCCTGGCTTTACCTCCATCTGGCGAAACGAAAACCAAAATTAGTATCATGTCTCTCCTCGCCCAGATGACCTGGTTGGTACGCAACAACGAAAATAAATATCACAATTAGGGAATCTTAGTTTTTACACGGTTTCAACAAGAACAAAATTGGGAAATAAATGCAGCTACTACGAACAAAAAATATGACAATACCACCATACAAAACATAAAATGTAAGGGTAGCATGATGACGTTTGGTCGCGCATTTATTTACGAGTTAGTACCATTGTGCTTAACAACTACAGACATATTCGTTACCACGCATCTGCTACATCAGAGTGAACATTTACGAATGTTATAAGACGCAATATTGAACCTATGCTGTGAGTTTAACATATGTACAATGTTTAATGTCTACAAGGGCCTGTGCAAGTGCATGTGTCGTGTCTACTTTGCGTGCGTTATAACTAGACGTAATACATATAGAACACGCAGGCTATACAAGCACATAACGAAAAGTTCCCACTCCCATTACCCCAGTGGGTGGTTCAGCGTTTCTGGCTTTGGCAATGACAATAAACACTAAGAAATTAGGTGTTTGAAGGAAATATATTTTTAGGTAAGAATTCTGCATGAAATTATTTATTTCATCAAGGAAATAATTTTGGTGCTGAACTTCAAAATCATGACAAAATGCATCTCAAAGTTATTTCAAAGCCTCAAAAGAATCGTTTCCACCTCGCCCGCCCTTAGAGCTTACCGAGTTTGAGCTCGACGCCGTTGCAGTGCCACTCGAAGTAGAGGTTCGCGTCGCCAACGGGCACGCAGCGCGCCTGGAAGTGCGCGTGCTGGCCCTCGATGAGCTCGGCGGGTCCGGTCAGCGGCATGGTGAACACGGGCTTCTCGAACTTCAGCTCGGTGTCGTCCGGCACGCCCGGCGTCTTCTGCTCCAGGGCGGCCAGCTTGGCCATCGACTCCGGGTGCTGTGTGTCCAGGATGATGCTGGCCTCGGCTGCCAGACAGGGAAGAAGCCATCAGACTCCCGGTGCTTCGTGCATTGAATCATGTCGCTCTGGACCATCTGTTGCCTTTGCCTTTGCCGTCTGTTGTTGGTTTGCCCATTCTGTTTCGATATTTTCAGCCGAATGGTAGGTCACCACTTTGTCTCCCATCCTCCCTCTCACGCCCGAAACGCCTTCCCTTGATAGCGTCCAGCGGCCTCACTGACAGTCGGCGGCCCCCCGTACGTGCTCGCCGGAGAACTCACATTTGATCCTGATGGAGGCCGTGGTGACGGCCTCTCCCAGCTCGTTGGTGGCGCGGCACGAGTAGACTCCCTCGTCCTCCGGCCGCAGTCCGGCAATGTCCAGCGCCACGTAGCCAAAGTCGTGCGTTGGCTTGAACCGGGAACCTAAAGACAGGGAGGTGCTCTGTCAGGATTACGCACGGTGAACGAATCGCTTGGTTTGTTATTATTTGCCAATTTGTGTATCATGCCCATTGTTTAACAACAGAGAGCTGCATTCGAAAACGAGACTTTGTTGGTTATGCTCCAAAATACGATTATCGAGCCGCACCCCTCGTTAGCAATTTGTCTTCATTCTTGTTATATAGCATGACCAGGTCTTTGGCAACTTCGGCTGGAACCACATAATCAAAACATGTTCTGATTTGTCGAGTAAGCTTCATCAATACTAACTCCACCACACTCAGTGACCCTTCACCCTCGTAATCACTCACCGAACTGCAACGGCTGCTCGTTCCTGAACCAGTCGACCTTGAGCTTGGGGTCTCCGACGGGGATGAGGCGTGCCTCCAGGTGGACGGCCTGCCCCTCGTCCAGTCGGTTGTCGCTCTGCAGCGGCTGGGTGAACATGGGCTTCTGGTATGTGGCCGCCTCCTCCTGGCGCACATCCGAGGAGCGCTGTTCCAGCTGCCGGATCGCCTCCAGACCCTCCGGGTGCTGGGTTGAGGAGATGATCTTCTCCTTGTCTGTGGGAGGTGGGGAGGGAGGGCGGGATGTTTGGAACAAGTGTAGCGTAAAACTTTGTGATCCGATGTCTGTGCTAAAATTAACATTACCGCATTCCGCCACTTAATTATTGGTTCCTTTGATTCGGTGCAAAAAAATAACATATCTTTATCGCGATTAATATCCTTTCCTTTTTACTCCTATTCAGTGTCCTTACAAACTGGATTAATATCCTCCTTTTTTTAAACATATTGTCCAGCCGGCTGGGTCGAGCTTAGTCGGAACCTGGTGTTCCATTCCTGTTACGTACCGAGCACCTGGATGGTGAGGCTGGAGGAGGCCTCTCCGACCGAGTTGATAGCTCGGCAGCTGTACTCTCCGGCGTCCTCGTCCACCAGGCCGCGGATGTCGAGCGACAGGTAGCCGAAGTCGAACGTCGTGTGGAACCGCGACGCCGACTGCAGCGGCTTGCCGTTGTGGAAGAACTCGACGCGCAGGTCGGAGTCGTGAAGGGGCTCGACGCGGCCCTCCATGTGGGCCACACCCCCCTCCGCCAGCTGGGTCGGGCCCTGAGGACCGCCCGACGATACGAGCACGTCAGGGGCGAAACGGGTGACAGGCGTGGTGCCCTCCGACAGCCGGATTTTGTTATGAAGTCAGGGAATGCTCAACAGCAAGAATGAATGCTGTACTTGGAGGCAAGTGAGGAAATGTGATGTTCATGGGAGAGCGCTTGGCACACTCCCTAGCGCACTCCACGTCAAACAAACTAAAAAGAAGCGAGATGGACGAATGACCGAAAAAGGCAACACTGAGCGTTAAGGCTGAGTCGCTGTAGTGAGATGTTAAAATAAAAAGACAAGGGCCGTGCTAAGTGATATCAGTGACTGATCAACGCTATTTTCTCAGCCGTTCTCTCAGCTTGCTATCGTTCTCAAAGTATCCGGTTTTGTACTGTCTGAACGCGAAGATGACTAACCCGCAGCTCCTGGACGAAGCGCGGAGCCTCCTTGGGCGACTCTGCCTCCATTGGGCGCTCTGTCTCCCGGGACTCGAGGTCACGAATCTTCTGCCAGCCCTCCGGATGCTGCGTGTCCAGGTAGATAGAGCGACGGGCTGCGGGGCACGGTCAAGGTCATGGGTCAGGTCAGGTCACAGCCAGATTAGTCATGTCGGGTGCCCGGACTGGAGCGCCGAAATATATCTTTCTGGTCAGGGTTAAAGCCGTGTCAGGTAGCCAGATTGAGAGCAACTGGGCACGTGTCTGCTTATATTTTCGTCCCTAGCTGGCGCTGGTTGTAAACGTCTGGCTGTATACTGTGCTGCTTTGCAGTCTGCAGTTTGCGTTTGTTGCAATACTGCAGTTTGCGCAGTGGGGAGGGAGCAGCTCCGGACATGTCAGCTTATATCCCTGTTCCTAGATGGCACTAGTGGTAAACGCCTGGAGTGATGCTGTACCGCATGGCCCAAAGCCGAGAACAGCTCGGCGGTACGGAGGGGGCAACGAGCCGACATGTGCCGTGACATAAAAACAGGAACAAAGATCTACAGGATCACATGACAGATTACATTTGCAGGATCCAGTATCCATAGGATCGAACGGCAAAATTTGTCCAATAAATCGAGGATCCACAAGATTCACCGACAACATTTCGCCGAAAGATCAAAGATCAACAATATCCACCGACAAAATATATCCGAAAGATCCCAGATCCACAAGATCTGCGACAAAATATTTTGGTAAGATCCAGTATCTACAAGATCCAACAACACAATTTCAGGATCCGCTGATCCAAGAAATGCAGGATCCAACGATGCACAATCCAGGGCCCAGAGCATGAATAGCATGATGGAAGTTGTTACAAGTGTTCTTCTCGAGTTAAACACTGAACAATATTCATCGGGCTTCCACCACCCGAGCGCGCCTCGAGTGGTGGAAAAAGTATTCATCTATTGAATGCATTTTAATTGAATAATGAATTCAAAAACAAACCATACGGTCATTAACTGTTAGTTGATTTACAACATTATACAGCAACTCACAAGTGTAAATCCATAATCGTAAAGATCCCATGACAAGTTACTACTGAAAGGTCCAGGATCCACAGGATCCAACGAAAAATATACAGATCCTGGATCCACAGGATCCCGCAACAGTTTCCGGTCATAATGCAGGATTCACATGATCCATAACATAGCTACTGAACAGGATCTAGGATCCGCGGTATCTCTGTTGTGAAATGGGGATTCAGGATTCAAGATCCAGCAAGATTCCAGGTCTTGGATCTTGCGGATCCCGGATCTTCTTTGAATCTTGGCACATGTCTGGCAACGAGTGATTCAGATTCTCATAATGGGGTACCACTAACCATGCCCTTCCCTGTGATAGCCACTGGTTCAGCCAAACGATGATTGTTTGTCATTCCTGGGTTCATGAAATGGGAGACTAATAATATATTCTACAGAGACTACATGTAGAATAGAGAACCGTTGCTGGATGTTTTTCTTCATCACACATTGATGTGTGTTTATGGTAGGGTGAGGTGAGACGTCCACCCCTTTCACGGATAAACTACGAATGTTCTAAAAGGCAGCAGTACTACGGTACCGGCTATGGACGGAAATGGACGTGCTCACCAAGTATGTCCAAAAAGTTATCAGCCTACATACTTTTTTGCTCAATTTAATATAAAATTAGGCATTTTTGGAATGACGGTTATTAACGGATGTTGCTGTATATCTACCATCCATGTATTCACTTTGCCACTGATCCTTCGGTTTTTGGTGACATTTAAAAAGAACGTAATAGTGCTGTTAACGCCATGTTCGCCGCAGATATTTATCGATGCTCGGAGACATTGTTCACCTTGTCCTGGGGTAAGAAGCCCACAAGCAGCCTGGGGTAAAATGCCCACTAAATGCCTCATTGACCCCATAATCTGTTAAGTGACCTCACAGTGGTCAGTACCAAAGTTAAAATTCCATGCTTAAAACGAGCCGAAAACTTTATTCCGAACAGGGTAGGTCTAAAATTTGCCTGTTTTCAGCGGGAAATTTCCATCTATGAAATATTTCAATTTGCTACTAATAGGTGGAAGTTTTACCTCGCATGGGGTAATTTTTTTTTAAAGAAGCCCTTTTGCAGCCCTCTTAAGTGGGCGATTTTTTCCACTGGGACCAAACGCGCCAAATTATTAAAGAAAACAAAAACTAATCGATGTTTCAAACAAGTATCGGAAGTAAGCAAAACACTACATCTCGGCTGAGCTGTAGGTCTTGCGGTCAAGGTGTGCGTCTCAACCCACTCTACCCTACTAAGTCTCATTTCATTTATCATCAACTTGCTCTAACGTCGACGGCATTCAGTAGCCACAGTTACTCTCTGGTTTGTGTTTCAGCATATTTCATGCGTAATCTTATATCATCGATATCGAAATGTAATCGTCTTCAACATCACAAAGTTTACTTTGACCGTAGCCGGTTTTCGCAATCTCGCGTCGCTTGATAACGTTCATTAACACCGTTTCGTTCCAGTAATTCTGTTCCGCTAACATACTGACACTCATAACTTGACGAGGCTAATTGCATTTCTTCGTGTAATCAAGACGACTTTGGACCTCTTCCAAGCAAAACTGAAAGAGGTTATCCCGCACGCTCCGACATCAAAGAGCGTTGTAACGGAGATGATCTTCAGGGGGAGGATAACGAACATTAAGTTACATCATTCAGGGAGAGACACGGGTGGGTCATTAACTGTGGAGGTAGCACATGCCCACATGGCAATCGTTCACCTGCAAGGCAGACGATCATTTGTATTGGATTCGTCGTGGCTGCAAATGAACCGCTCAATAAGTGATCATGAATGTGCAATGTGCATTCATACGTTCGTTGAGAGGATTTGTAAATAGTTCAGGATCAGCATTTTTACAGAAGCTCAGCACAACAGAAGATCGATCGAAGCATCGATCATCGTAAGAAGCATCGATCTTCTTTGAGAAACAAATCTTAGAAATGAAATGTGAAGTAGTCCATAGTTGATGGGTTTAAATTTGAAATGATACACTTCAACTCGACAGGAATACACTAGAAGAATGCTTGCGGGATGCACCCGGTGCAGCGGACCGAAAGAAGATAGAAGATAAGGGAAGTGTTGGACAATATTCAGGGATGGAAAGATTGAGACCTCATGCAACACTCACACATTCGATCAGCGCAGTAAGACCAAAAGGGAAATATTTTATCGAATCAACGTAGGTAAATGACGATTCAGGAACCGAATTATCAAGAACTTGGAAGAAAGAAACACACGACGTCCAGCGCAACAAATCGGACAGACCAAACCTGCTGCGTTGTCTCGATTTACCTCGATCTGGCAAAATGGGAACAAAAATCAGTGTTTGGTGTCCTTTTCATCATGCAGTAACTACGTTGTGAAAACGAATACAAATAATATAATAAATAAGCATACGACCAACTACATCGAACATTAAAGCGGCTTTTGTCTACTTGGGCAAAAGAAACTATAAACAAAAATGAAAAGGACAAACATTGTCCTATCTGTGTCAAACGAGTACATAGTTGCATATGAAATCTAAAAATGTTAAATTACTAGTGTTGTCTGCGCGGAGCAACACTGAAAGTTAGTGTGTGTAAATATTTACGCCATCGTAAGCTAAGCTACTTGTGCCACAGTTACAAAAAGACATGTTGGTTGAGAATTGACCATGCGAAACTACTTATTTTACTTTAAGCTTGCGTTGGAGCATTCACGAGTTCCAAAGGTATACCTAATCGCAACTTGTTAATGCTATACCGTCATGACAACTAAACTACTACACATCACCATAGAAATGTGCTACGCAAAGCCACTGTACTACGCCTACGCGCTCCCAGATCCCCACACCGTATACTGACCGTTGACGCGGATCGTGCAGGTGTTAACGGCCTCGCCCAGCTCGTTGGTGGCTCTGCACATGTAGGTGCCAGAATCCTCCGGATACGAATACAGAATGTCCAGCGCCACATAGCCGAAGTCGTGCGTTGTCCGGAACCTGAGACCATGGATATGGGTGTAATAATGGGACAAATACAACAGCGTAACAGGGGACGTTAGAGCTCTGGCGTCTCTAGATACTGACTGTCGACTTGTCACCGTGGATATCACCCTGAGATGTGACGTTTATAGGTATGCTACCTTCACAAACAGAAGCACATCTGAGGTTGGCTGTATCTTATTACAAACCTACAGTTGCCCAAATCTGTTGGCCAGCTCCGGTGTGGTAACTTGGCTCGAATCCCACCAAAGTCAACACATCTGCTAGCGCCCGCTACCGGTGCCACTGCTGCTGATGCCACAGATTGCGTCACTACGGACAGGCCCAGACAGCCAACCCTCCCCTGACGTGATCACGGCTGGCCGCAGCCGCTCTCGTCACGCGGCGGTAAAATTAATGCCATAGTCTGGGGTAGTGTCGGTGAAAATAAATACGTGATTTGAGGAATCACGCCGCATGTCTGCAGTTTACGACGCAATAAACCAAGGCAGTAACTGGAGCAGGAGGTACCGTTTCCGCACTTCCATGATGCCGCGCACAGCTGTGCTCTCTTTCCCATTCCCTCGAAGACGGTGACATTACATTTCCCTAGTCATCCCTCCCTTTACCCCGCTAAGATGTCTGCGAATTCATACGTTTCGCCACTCGCTGCCGTAAGTGACTCCAAAAATCGACTCCGCTCGCTGCCGCCCGTTTCCGTTGACCATTTATTTACCACCAATGATTATCTCTGTTCCCGGATTTTCTTGTCCTTCCATGTGCTGTAACGTTCTCAATTAGCCCTTCCTTTATCATATTCCCATCATTGACAATTTTGCCCCACCCCCAACAATCTCTTCTCTTCCGCTGGCGATTACCACACCTTTACCCCACCCGTCCTCTGCCTCTCTGCCTCCGCCGGAGACCAAACTGGTCCCCAGTAGTTCCACCCCGCCAGTGAACATACCTGTGTCCAGTCCGGATCTCCTTGCCGTTGACGAACCACTCGACCTTGAGTCGCGGGTCGTTGATAGGCTCCAGGCGGCACTCGAGGTGGGCATGCTGGCCCTCCTGAAGGTTCTCCAGGCTGTAGGGACGGGGAGGGGGAGGGGGAGGTCACGGGCAGGCCACGGTGCGAAGAGACGAAAGTGGCACGGTGTTTAACGGCTCCGGTGGAGGTGTATATAAACAGTGGTACACTTGGGCGTTAGTTTGATGCGTTTGTTTGTGGTGGAAACAGGAGGGGGTCCATGAGCGGTAGCTAAAAGCGTTCAGACGTTGAACGAGTGTGCGACGGTTCCGATAAAATTTGAAAGTGAAAGGCGGCGACCATCTCAGAAGAGCATAAGTCTTGAAAGTGATAGAAGTGCAAGTTATTGCATGTCATTACGTGACGATAAATGTTTCTTTCATTCGTGATGATAAGAACAAGCATTGTAAACAAAACTTGAATTACTTTCCTTGACTTAGAGTTCACGAATAGAGGCTCTCCTGACAGTCGTTGGAACACATCAAACACCTCAATTCCTCTGTGGATCCTACGGATCCTACGGTGATACACCGTCCAGTCCGCTACTATGAGAAGCCTCTCTCATCGCCTCAAAGAGCTGATAGAAAGTGCTGACTCACTTGTTGAGTGGCGTGGTGAAGACGGGCTTCTGCATCTCTGGGGCGGCCTCCTCGGGCCGCGGCGCCTCGGTGGTCTCCAGGCTGCGGATCTTCTCCAGACGGACAGCATCCAGGGTGTCCAGACACAGACCCTGCTTCCCTGCAACATTGAGTACAGTTCCCCCCGTCATCGGACTGTTGTGGGTGTCATGAAAACACCAAATTACCGTTTAAGCTAAAATTATTTTCCTAGCGTTTATTTTCCAAAGCTTTACCTACAACGAAGATGCTGACAGATAAACTTCTTCTTTATTGTAACGTTAATGAAGAAAAACGTGATTCACATTTTGTTCAAACATTTTTAGTGTTATTGTAATGTGAGGAATTGTTTAACTCCTTCAGACCGCTGACATCCAGCGGCATTTTGCATGCGGTTTCAAAACATGCCACTCCGCTGCGGTCACCGCATTAATCATCAATTTGTTAGTTTTGGACCACAAACCACATGTTGAGTGGGTACCGAATTCCCCAACAAGAGGCATTCACTAAGATAAGTGATCGCCAGTCAAGAACATTAAAAAGTAACTTTCCGTTGGAGAGACCGTTCGAGAGCCGAGTCTGCTTCATATTTGGCCTTGACGTTAGGTTGAGCTGGCGGCAGCACGGGAGGGAGGGAGAGAGCGGGCGGGGAGGCAGAGGGGTGGGGATGGAGGGCGGATCGTTCGGAGTGACCTGCGGATCCTGCCAAGCCCGAGCCGGTGTCATCACTGCCTCGAGTGCCATCGACGTCAGAGCTCAGAAATAGAAAGCCCAGTCATCGCGTCGAGGAAAATACAGGCGCGCTTGGGGGCGGGCGCGTCAAGGTCCACCTGTTTGACCAGGTGCTCGCTCAGACACCTGAGTCAGCCGCGTCTTAGGAACTGCGTCATCAGCGGTGGCCTGACCTCTCCTGGTCACCCGTGCCTCCCCGCCAGCTTCTCGACGTCGCTCTCTGACGCAGTTGGCTCTGACCAACAGCTCTGGGAGCTTCCCCAGCCGTTTGAACGACCTGGGCGGGCCGGACGGCTGTCTGGGTCGGGAGCGTGTCCGTCTGCCGGAGACGAGACGTCCGCCGGAATTCAGCCGTGACGTGTGTCCGTCCGTCTGTCTCGGCAGACGGCGTTGCGGCTGCCGTTCAGCCCTGCTGCCGCCGGTCGCCTCAGATATGGACACGGTGGGCTCCCCGCCCCCTCGCTGCGTTCCAGCTCAGTCGCTGTGGCCGCTTTTAGGGCGGTCCGGGCGGGACGCCGAAATAGAGCGGTGAGTCACACCGGCGGCTAGGAAGCGGTTAAAAGCGGCGGCGGCGACCGCCTCCAGCTCACTCGGAGCTAGAAAGCTGCGGAGTCGAGGCGAGATG
>JARFNZ010127992.1:0-11532 GCA_031763405.1 Balanus nubilus
TCGAACGCTTTTTTCTGTTTTCCGCTAAGTGCCATAGGAGCCGAGTTAGAAGGGGGGGGGGTGTTCAAACACCCCCCGGCACGAGGCGGGTGGCGCCGAGCACCGGCACGGCGCGGGTTAAGGTATTCTTGACAGATTCAGCTTTGAATGTATGTCTGTACTTAAAGAAGAAACCTGTGAAGGCACAAGAAACACAACAAAAACAAAAAGTGGTTAAAGTTAGGAAAAGTTAAAGTTAACTTTAGCCACCGACGTTTTTTTTTGCAGAAAAACTATATCGCGAAAATGGTAATTAAGAATACCTATCATAGGTCGAAAGAAGCCAATCGTCTACAAGTATGAGCAAATTATGGTTCTTTTGTCAGCAACCGTTCCCAAAATATTCAACTTCGAAGTTGAAAAGTGTTAAAAGTTAGGACGTTTTACGGTAAGTGACCTCAATTGGAAACTTTGTGTGCTTTAGATGCATTTTGTTGAGAGCGTTCTACTGCAACTTCGCGCGTCTCGGTGTGATCATTGGTTCGGAAAATAACGAGAGGGCTAAACTTCCTCCCCCACCCCCCACAGTCGATGGCGTTTGGCTTGTTTTGTATTTCGCTGATGAAGACCCTGGACAATGCCGGGTTAACAAGCTTATAGGCTCAGTAGAAGCTGCAAGGCAATTATCGTAACCGTATCGAGACGAATACTTAAGCTAGCCCCGTCAACTCAGTCAACGTAAAAAATGAAAGGGAGAAAAGAAGCTTGAGCAAAAACTGATCGTGAGCTCCGAGACAGCAGCAAGAAAGAAGACTGCATGGATAGACTGTGCCGCACGTCTTCCATGTGCTGCGGAACAGTCTACCCTGCTATACTCAGACCGGGAGGAGAGGATCGGGCGTGGAGAGTGGAGCTGTTGCCGGAATGTGATACATTGATTGCTGCCGGGTGATTTTCACCCTACGGTGACCTGGATGTTCACGATGATAAGACAGTAGACACACAGAGCATCAGTGCCTAATACGGCCGACACATTCTGACAATGGCTTGAGGGTGCATCGTGTCTTGGATTGAATAGGTTTCTCTGAACCTGCTCCGATGAATGGCTATAGTTTGCACCGCCTTGCATTCTTGCAACTGGAACAACTAATCACACTCTTCATAAATTGAGTTATTTATTTTTTTGTAGCTTACCGGAAATAGAAACATCGAATTGGACCTCTGTTCACACAGTTTCTTTCCATGCATAACCACCGGTATAGTTATTCGTACATAAAGGCTAAAATCAAACAAAGGTTTTAATTATTACGATGTGATGTCAGTGGAAATCTTACCTTGCCTTGCTGCCTTCGCACCATACACTTGGGGCGTTTTCGGCAACACGACTAATTATTCGGCATGGCGGGACGAATTCGTCGGCATCCGCTAATATTCGTTCATGCTGCGTTCGGCAATATGATGAATAGGCAGACGGGCGAATTAGTCCGACGAATCAGCTCATTTGGAAACAAATATCCAAACCAGTCGTCGGGAGCTAACGAATTTCCTCTGCCGAGTGAATCATTGCAAATGCGATTTGGGAAAATTATATTTGATAAATTAAAACTGATAATTTATGCATTAAAGCAGTATTTTTAAAACTGGAAAGCTCTATTACCGTTTGCATAGGTCGACGTGAAGAACCGCAGCAGTTGACAAAACCGATTGTTGTCCCAGAACATACGAGTAGCGAATTCGTCGTAATGCGAATTCGTTGAATTCGTCGGAGAACGAATTAGTCGTGTTGCCGAACTTGCCCTTTATGAACTTCTCTTGCAAATCGTAGGCTCCTGTGGACGTGAACCTAAGATTTTAGTTTATAATGTAACTGGCATGCATTTGAACGAATTTTATCACTTATTTTCACCTGTGCAGAAGCAACCTCATAAACCGATGTAATTGTAGACTTTTTAAGCCATTGATGTGATGAAGACGCAGACGTCGAACATTGTGCCTATATCGCACCACCGCACAGTATCACATACGAAACATTCCATGGCTTTGCATCAGGGCACGACCGTTCGGCACCGCGGTCCCCGGCCGATTTCCGGGCGGACCGACACCCTCACCCCACGCCAGGTCACCACATCACGTGACCTCTAGCCGCTGGCCGTCACCAAGCCGCAGTCTCGGCCAATCAGCGGCCGCCTTACTCAGGGCCTGCCACGCGGTCGCGGGGAGGGAGGGGCGGCGGCCGGCCGGCCCCGGCCGACAACAGGGGCACATCAGAGAAGAGGGGGCATGGCCCCCTACATAATCCTTGAATTTTTTTCTCGAAAAATAATCTTCTCTCGAAAATAAGATAATGTGACGTTTCTATCTTCATATAAATACAATCTATGATATCCCTGACCGAGTCAGAGGAATGTTTTCAGCTGCACCATTTACATCCTTGCTGCTAGTTTCACTCCTCCCTCGATCATTTTTTTATATGTCAACATTCGACTTCGTTGTTTGACTTTGCGGTCTGTTTACATTTGGCTGAATCTTCCGCATTCAAGACGGCCTCACCAATGGCTTCAGTTGTCTCAAATAATCATTGCTGTCATAAATGTCGCTTTTCTAAACCACCAAATCTTGCATATCCTTCGTCCACCACCGCTGCCATTTCATATATATATATATTTCCACACTCAGTATTATATCACGCCTATAGCCTAGTGGCTGCGACGTCTCTAAACCCAAACGCACACCCGTATCTGCCCCAGGTGGACAGTTTGCGTCGCCGCGTGCCTCCGTCATAGCCCGACCCCCAGTCCCGTCTCCAGGCCCGCCAGAGACGCCCCCCGTCGCGGAGGGGCGACGTTGCAGCCGAGGACGAGGAGGTAATTGAGACAAGCGGGCGACTGCGACTCACCGGGATAAATCAATGAGTCGCCGGCCGTCGCCGTCTCCTTTCCGTCGCCGTCTCCGTCGGCCGCCTGGTCCCGCCTCTGACGGCGACGCACGCGACGCGGGGTTGGCGGCGTGTTATGTTAGCGAGCGGCACCTCCCCGCCGCGGGGGTGGCCCGCTGTGGGCGGTGGTGGAAATGTAACAGGATCGTACCGTCGGAGGTAGCCCGCAGACGATGGCGCGATTTGAGCGGCCCGATAGCGGCCTAACGGCTCTGTTGTTTCCAGCAGGATCAATTACCGGTGATTCACCTGCAAGAATGGCATGTTTGTGTGCTGACAGAGGCCCCCTCCCCCTAGACAGAGGCCCCCTCCCTCCCCTAGACGGGCGGCCACACAGCGCGCCGTTATACCAGCCCCAGCGAGCCCGGCGGTGGCGGAGGCCTGAGCCGCTCGGATGGTGTGCGGGCGGAGTACTGGTGTAAAGTCAGAGTGATAAAATCTGGTGATGAGGTTAGAGAAAGGCATTCTTGTGTTAGCCACGGCGGGATTACAGAACCAGGAAGGCTCCACATTTGTTAAACTGCTTCTGTTCATTTCGTGTGACCGTTTCGCCTCGTTCTCATGATATTTACACCGTTCTTCTGGATGCTCTCCTTCGGTATTACTCAAGTCTTAAGTTAAACACAAATAGATCCCTTTAGAGAATTAAATAACGTCTCAAATCAATCCATCATCGGTGAGATGGTCACGTGATCAAGCGAATGTCTTTCTCCTCCGTAACACGCCGTTTGTTTGTTGTCTCTCCTTTATTATCAGGAATCGCCTCTCTCATGCCACCCGGCTCGTATCAGACCACAATCGCCTTGTCAACGCCGCAGCATACAGCGTATACCGTATACATATTCACCCATCCGGCGTATCCTTACCTCAGTAGGAATACAGCGCGGGACGAAGCGTGTGACTGGTGTGAGAGGCGCCTCTCTCGCAGCAGGGACACAGGCGGGCGCTTCGCGAAGCGGGTCCGACTGAGGGCGCTTCGCGACAATCGAACGCACTGGCGTCCGCTTGAGGTAGTTGAAGCACGAACGGTCGGGTCGGACTGGCGCAGACGGGGCATGCGACGGTGGCAACAAATGATTTGGGGATGGGGAGTCTGCTGAGACTGCCCGGGACAGCCTCGGAAAATGAAGTGGACAAATGAATGTAGGTATTCGCTCATTTGTCCCACGATCCACCCAGGTGGAAATTGGTCAAAAATCAGACATCTTATAAAAATTACTAGAGCGCTGGTAGTTCAAAAAATGATAAGCCGAAAGCAGTTTAAGTTATAAATGTAGACAGTGTCCAAATTTAGATTCTGCGACACCATCGACTCAATTTTACGAGACCACTCCCGGCGCTGGTAACACTTGTTTTAGAGGGGTGCAGGCGGCATGGCCGAAGGGCGACATCACGGCCAAAACTGACAGCAGGTATCCGATATGACAAAACACTCTGATATGCCGGCCTTCATATGATGCACTATACCCCATAGACCCATATGCCGCCAATCCCAGACACATGATTGTAAAAATCCCGAATCGACCGCACCACCCGCAACTTCGCACAACACTATAGAAGACACCCTACCGGTCACCCCAGTGTCGGTCGCGTCTGTGTTCGTGTGCGTGACGATTTACGCGTGAGTTAGCTGCATTGGGGCCGTACTTTGTCAACTTCCTTCCCCTTGGCGAGGCAGTTGACAAAACACACGAAACATGTTGGCCAATGTACAGCGAAGGAGTGCTTATCACAAGACTCTAGATAAAGAACGCCACATATTTTCATTCATCAACATTTGTCGCGCACCGCTGTGGGATGATAAGGATATGTGAATCGCGAAGACGGCGTATGGACAACGTAACTGTACGCGTCACCGCTCGTACAGTTCGACACTCGTACATTCAAACTGCATACGCGTAACAAGCGACCTTGCGACGGTGGTGCCAGCGACCCGACAGTGACGATCGTTTGCGCGTAAGCAAACCTTCCCGGGAATTCCACCATTAACTTCAAAGGCCGGTCGCGGACTGCCCAGCGTCGCTCGGTAATGAAAACACACAGCAGCGTACTCAAAAGCAAACACGGCGGCTGAGAGCAGGCGCGGTCGTCCTTTTGGGTTGATAGGGTCGTGTTGTGTGCCTATCGCTATTGCCGGTGAGAGCGAGGAGTTGCCAACAGCAGTCACCCTTTCATTGCATGAGTCCGGATTATGAGCGGGTGTTACGCAGGCTGAGACTACAGGGAAGTGTGGGATGGGTTAAAAAAAATAGCGCACTCATGAGCAATCATTGTTTTCTCAAGGCAAATATTAACGGACTCGGGCACCGACGTTTCTGTATTGCGCTGATCGACCTTGTCGTTCGTTTCGGTACGTCGCAAATGTTGGATATGTGAGCAATTTTCTATATATGTTGAAAGCCAGAACATCAGTACAAAAAGAGGTTATATAATTTGTTTTGGGTGCCACAAATTTATATGCAAATGCTTTTACGAGTCCCACTTTACAAAAGGTAGCGGTTGTGTGCGCCTACATAGATAATCAATCGACGACTTTTCCTTCTAGGCATCAGGAGAGGAGTTACGTGCATAACTAAAGGTGAATACTGAACATTATAGAAACACAACGCCAAAACAATTCCTATACTAACACATCACAAGTACACAAAATATCAGTGTTTATACACAGCAAGGATATCAGATCTTTCTACGATATGATCCATCAGGTAAAGCGCAATAGCACTCGGTGATATGTGTAAGGTGAGATCACAAACAACAATATGACTAGAGCGATGTCAGGTACCGTGATTGATATTGACGTAAAAACAAAATCAGACGAATTGTTATACGGAATTATTAAGAACATAGCATGGGATGGCCCGAAGATAGTGTAATATAGGATGGCGGTTCGCCGCAATGTCTGCAGTTGTTATCGGTAGTGATGAGTATCATGTGGCGATGATTGCCGATTTGCGGATACAAATGTGGCTACTATTACCTAAAATTAATCTATCCAAATGCTGTAAACACATTAACTTGCCCACAGGTTTTCGAGTTGAATACCATGATACCGGAGAAGCAGCAGTTATTTCTTCAGCTTAACCATTTTTAGGGGTGCAGCGTCAATTTAGACCCGCAAGTCTGATGCGAGATGTTATCAACCTACAAACCCATTCCTTAACTTTTCGACTCCACGTTACGCAGAAAGCTTTTGCACCGCAGCTCTGAAGCATTACCGTGTTGAAAACAGCGTCTGAGACTCAGCGTGCCTCTGCGCCGGGTCGTCGTACCAGCCGCGGCTGCTGGGCTCTGGTGCCGGGCACGGCGCGGCCGACCCGTGCCGCTCCCATCCGTGCCCCGCGGAGCCTCGGTCGATCCGTGCTCCGCATGCCAACCGGGCTGGAGCGGCTGACTGGCGCCGCCCAGCTGAGTATTGCACAGTTCACGGATATAAAACGCGTCATTGCGGGCGCGGCGGCCGCGACTCGAGGATCGTTTGAGTTCGGATTGCATGTCTCGCACGTCAAGTCGCTAGTAGGCTGGGAGGCCTCGACCGCCGCGCGGCGCGGCGCTCTGTGTCCGTCGGCTAAAGCGGCCAGCTCCTTGGTGAGTGGGAGGGAACCCCTCCCCTCGGTGGCTTCCGTGCTATCCTCAGACAGCCGGTGTCGCCGGCACGGCCCGCTGCCTCCGTCCCCTAGTCCTTCAGTCCCTCAATCTCTCATCCATATCCCTGAAAGCCGAGCGGGTCGGGCTCGACTTTCATTGTCTGTCAGTGATGCTGCGCGGCGAATTTCATCCTCTTCTGCTTCTGGCGCTGGTTGCAGAACCACACGCGCACCACGTTCTTCTTCAGGTCCAGCTTCTCGGCGATGGCGGCGATCTTCTCGCCACTCGGTCGCGGTTGGACGCTGAAGTACGCCTCCAGCGATCGTTTCTCCGGCGCCGCGATCGACGTCCGCTTCCGCTTCTTCTCTGCGCTGGGCAGCACTGACGGCGCGTCGGGGTCGCGGCGTTTGTTGCGCGCCTGCGCCTCGGCCTCCTCCAGCCAGGCCTGCAGCACCGGCTTCAGCGCGATCATGTTGTTGTGGCTCAGTGTCAGCGACTCGAACCGGCAGATAGTCGACTGGGAGAGGGCGCCGACGCCGGGCAGTTTGAGGTTGGCCAGCGCGCGGCCCACGTCCGCCTGCGTCACGCCCAGTTTGATACGCCGCTGCTTGAAGCGCTCCGAGAAGGCTTCGAGCTCGCGCGGGTCAGTGTCGGCGTCGTGCAGGCCCACCTGGTGGTGCGTCATCATGGTGTTGATCGGGTGTGAGTAGACGGGCGTGTGCAGCTGGGTGGCGTGGTGGCTGTTGTCGGCCATGCCGCCCAGACCCGGCATCGAGGTGGCGGCCGTTCCATTCAGGTGGTCCATCATCTCCAGACCCTCCGAGTACGGCGGACACATCTGAAACACAACACGATACAATATAACACAACACAACATAACATAACAGGCTGCTCAGGTGGTTCATCATCTCCAGACCCTCAGAGTACGTCGGACACATCTGAACCACAACACGATACAATATAACACAACACAACACAACAAGCAGTTCAGGTGGTCCATCATCTACAGTTCAAGAAAAGAAACAACACAATACAAACAACGCAATTCAATACAATAAAGTACAGCACATCACAAAGCAACACTGCAAACATGCCAAAACAAAACATAACACAACGCAACGTAACACAACACAATATAACAGTAGATACAACATACATATCAGAGGCCGTCATAATACATCGAAGTTATGAGGGTGTTTTTAATGGCAGCAGTTCATCTTTAGCATCAAACCTGGAGAAAGCTTATTGCTGATCGCCGACACAAGTTTTTGAGAATATTTCCATATATTTTAATGTAATCAAGTTGCAGCACAAATCAATATCAACACTGGATAATATATTATCTATGAAGCAGTTGCCATGCACAATTACAGATAATAGTTTTGACATTCGTGAATTTCGCAAGGTTGATTGAAGCGTAATGAACATTGCGTTTCATGTTAGTGGCAACAAATTGCATGTCTCAAAAGCAATCGTTTCCAGACTGCCTTCAGTACCTTTCTCTTTATTCTACGTGTGTTCTTTATTTACGCCAAGTCAGTCCAGAATTTATTCCACAGCAGCCTTGTGCCTATCATTTTTACGGTACTGCTGCCGATGCGAACCGTCATAATCCATAGCTGAGCACGCCACGGCGCCTTCCATTTCACGCTGTCCCCGCCGGCGTCCAAACGACCGCGTCATTTCGTCAGATGACAGGCACTCGGGCGTCGTTACTGGGTATTAATTCTCAGAGGAGCGGCACGCGCCAGGCCCGTGCGCGCCGCCCCGCCCCCGCCGAGTCACGTGACCCGGCCGTACGGCGCGCCGTTCGTGACGGCGATGATCACGTGATGCATATTGTTGAAACGGCAAATCGAAGGCAGACACTCGAGATGATTAATGGTGTTGGTCGGGTAGGGCCAGGTGTTTGTCACTGAGCGGTGTACTCGATGGATAATAAACGTAACAAATACTTGCTCATTGGGGCTGTCGCGTCCCTTTTTCTTTGTAAACGCTCGTGATTTAGCAAATTTGCCAATCACTTCCACCAAGACGAAAGGGAATGCAAGGAATTATGAGTTCCTTTGGAATAATTGGATGGACAACAAATGTTTAACTGTCAAAGATTATAAAATATTTTGAACGACGAGCACATGATATGTAAGAAGCTTAAGTAAAACTCGGCACCACCTGTGGTATTACCACGGTATACCCACGACCGCCGGAGGGGAGGGAGGTGGGGTTCAAATCCGCCACCTGCCCAGCTATCTCGGGAACCAATGGTCGTATCGGGACCCACGATGCGGCATTCAAAAACTCTCTATGACACGGATTGCATCTAAAGCGTGCTTGACATTTTTTAGTTGGGGTCAATGTCTGGTCAAAGGTCAAAATCAGGAGCGCAAAACGCGAAGGAAATACACTTTTGGTGCGGCTGGTGTGCAGGTTAAACGTTCCTGAGATGTAAAATAAGGAAGTGTACGTGCGCACGTTCAGTGGCAACCCATACCTATGTAAAGGCGTTGGATGATGGGCACCTAATGACACACTAAATTTGAACACATTCGACTCAGTCGTTCCTGAGATAGAAATAGAAATGTGCACGTGCGCACTGCGCACGTGCTCATAGTGCGGAGTTCTTAGCGAGAGTACTAGTTTCAACAACCCTTACGCGGTACGCGTCCAGTGCCATGATAGACGTCCACCTGAGTCAGAGCTGGTCTCAAACAGAGAAGCGTGGATAGGCCTATACTCAGTAAGAAAGAACGCTTGTTAATCGGACATACAGTTGCAAAGATATAAGATTTGCAAAAGTGTTGCCACGCTCCGGGCCTCGAGCCCGCCATAATCATTTTCCCTACTCAAAAACTCGCTTCGCGCTCACTCGTTATTAATTAAAGCATAGATAACATAAATATTTTATTTTACTACTTTACCACTTTGAATACTTACTACTTTACTTACTTACATATTCTACTTTATATACTTATCTTATAAATATTTATGTTATCTATGATTAAAGATAAATGGATGGACAGGTGGATACCTAGGACCAAGGCCATCTAGTACGCAGGAGTTTATCCGATCTCCGGCCACCTTTATCCAATCTTGGAACTTAACAGAATAACAAACATTGTCTTGCTGGAGCATATTCCAACACCGTTAAAGACCAATGCAACCGATCGTAGGCCATGCTGGTCAGGAGGAAATTGCTAATCCCAATGCAATTCTACTCCACCTTGCCAAAATGAGCACATTTCGACTGCAATTCCCTGCTTACTGAGCTACGAAAATGCCCGAGAAAACAAAGACGAGATGCCCAAGAAAACAAACATGAACTTAGATGCAAACACCCATCGTCACATCACCCCACATATATACTCAGTACTCACCCATCTATCCCGGGGCACCTCGGCGACCTGCTGCGGCTTGGCCGGCGGCACGGGCGAGCTGCGCGGCGCCCCCATGTACATCATGTCCCACATCTGGTGGGGTCGGGAGCTGGGCGGCGTGTGTGGGGAGCTCATGGCCGGGTGCGGGTGGCCGTACACCATCTCTGGCCTCAGCTGAGGCAGGCTGGTAGGCGGTGGAGGCGCTCCGTGCCGACCCATGTCCGCCAGAGCCTCCGCTCGGCTGAGGAGGTTGTCATCCAGGCCGCCGAATATGTTGCCCTGAGGTTGGAGAGAAGGGGGTTAAGAGAGCGGGGGTTTTGTTATCCTGCTGGGGAGGGAGGGGTGGGATAGTGGGAGGAACATGTCACCCAGAAGGAAGAAGAAAGGAGGAGGGGGGGGGGGGGGAGAATGGGTGCTGGATGGGTGCTGCATGTTACTCTGCCGAGGGAAGGTGGAGGTGTGTGTTGGGGGGAGGTTTATGAGTGAGCTATATTACCCTGTCGGGGGAAGAGGGTCGTGGGTGGACTCTGGGTGGAAAGTGTGTTGCAGTATGATGGTAAAATGGGTCCAGTACATGGATGGAATGTGCGGCGTGCGGTATAATGAGTGTGCACGGGGAAGATAGGGTCAGTTAGACTTTAAACTATTTATATAAAAATTGGCTACACATGTGTTTCGAGATTATCTCTTGGTCACGCCATAAAAGATAAATAAAAGTACAGATTCGCCTAATATATAAATAGTTGAAAGTTCTCATTGTTTTTCCCATTAAGTCAATCTGTCCAAATACAACTTATAGGGTCAGTTAGTTGATTCGGGATGGGTATTACGCTGTCTCGTGGAGGAGGAGGACATGTGCTTTGTGCAGCCATTAGTTAGGTTGTAAGAGACCATGTTTTAAAATAAGTGCGTTAGTGATTTGATGATCACTATGCAGTGTGCATGATATACTTTAACAAAACATTTATTCCAGCTCTTACCACAGCGTAAGCTATTTGTTGAATATAATAATTCCTTGTTGAGGATGTTGAACAATATTAATTGTTTCCATAGCTCAGTGATTATAAAAAGGGAACAATCACCCCCATTGGGGTAATGGAGCTTTCAGAAGGGGCTATATTGGCTAAGCAACCAAGTGCGAAATATAGCTGGTTCGTGTAATGCTGGTCACCACGCGCTTATACTTGAATCCATCAACCTTCCCGTTTAACTTCCAACACTTTATGAGTTATCGCACAGAGGCTTATAAACCTTTTAGCGGAAATTGCTCAGTCCTGTGTCATTCTTTTGCGTGTTAGACGTTGAAAATCACTGCTCCAGCCTGCGAGCTGCATACGGCACACTTGATACTTCTTTGCTGTCCACAGATGGTGCTGGTAGTACGCGCCTGAAGTTAGGCTGTACCGCAAAGCATGAGACCGAGCCTGGTCTGTACGATGAACTGTGGTGAGGATAACAAGTCATTCTGTTCACGTAAATGGGTAGCCATACCCTTGTCGCTGAGAACCACCGCTCTAGGCTATGGAACATATCGCCCTGTTTAAATAATCCGCTAGGTTTGGTATTGGTAACTCAAGCAGCATATCGTTGCAAATGGGGCTCGGAAGGAAGTGCTATTTGGATCTCTAGATATTTCATAACATTTTCTTGTCACTGATT
>JARFNZ010128003.1:0-11531 GCA_031763405.1 Balanus nubilus
GACGGTACGGCACGCGCGTGAGAAGGGGCGCGCCGGGCCGGCCGCGCCCCGCGGGGG
Source organism: Balanus nubilus (assembly GCA_031763405.1). Lineage (NCBI taxonomy): Eukaryota > Metazoa > Arthropoda > Thecostraca > Balanomorpha > Balanidae > Balanus > Balanus nubilus. Next base: position 58 of record JARFNZ010128003.1, read on the forward strand.
TCAGCCGCCGCCGGCCGGCCGGTATGCGGCTCTGGGTCTCGTCAGCACGCGATACGGTCCGGCCAGCCGCCGCACCGACCGTCGGACGTTCTGCACGCTTCCCAGAAGCGGTTTCGGCCCGGCGCTGGCTCATGCTTTGTAACCTTGTTGGTCTGTTTGGTCAGAGGAATGGTTACGGTGATTGGACTGATGTAACACTGCATGTGTGATCGCTGTGATGACGGCTGGCAGTGAGATGGTATGTCGGTTCTTTGTGTATCGGTGCCGGCATGTGGTAAACAAGGCTATGCGGTGCTCTGCGCTGTATGGACAACTGCACGCCCTGTGACCGTGTGCCGTGTTGCGGTGTTCACTTCGTGTCGCAAGATGGTGTCACAGGAAGTTCAGCACCCATGTATCAGTACGCCGTCCGTTCGTGACAATGCAAACGCGGCCGCAACGCGTCACTTCTACGCCGCAGTGGCGATGTCTTGATTTCACCGGGGCCCGGCCTGCCGCACGGTCGGCGGGGTGTCAAAGTGCAGCAGTCGGTTCGTGTGGCACGTTGACGTGTGACGTGTGACGTGTGACGCGCCGCGCCGCCGTTGACGTGGGTCGCCGCGCTGACGGCACAGCGCGGCCCCGTCACGCCGCCACGCCGCGGCTGATTAATGGCACAGCGCTGACATCTTCAAACGGTGAGCCAGCCACCGTGCCGTCACTCGGGTGTAAAAACACCCCAACAGCCGCGATAACGCGCCACTTTTTCCCCTATTTTGATCATTTTCCTCATGGGAAATCAATGCTCACACACGGTGTAGCCGGCGTTTTTCTTGTCGGCGCTGCCATGCTGCGGCGTCGTGGGCTCGGTGTTCGACCGACCGCTCGCCGAGCGTGTGTATGTGTCTGTCTCTCTGTATGTCTGTCTGTCTGTCTGTCTGTCTGTCTGTCTGTCTGTCTGTGTGTCTGTGTGTCTGTCAGTGTCGTGGGTGTCCCGTGGCGGCCTGACAGACGGGCGTCACCACCTGCACGCGCCAGAGTCGCCCGTACGCAGCATTGTCGTAAGCTGTATGCGGTGACAGAACGGCGCTTACGTTTTTGTTCTGACGAAGTCTATATCGGTCGAGAATGTGTTGCGGTACTGGCTAAATCGCACGCAACTACGTACTTGGAGCTGCTGAAGCGATTTTTGATGATGTCCGAATGATGTTTGCCGGGGTATTTAGGATTCAAGCCTGCAAGAAATAGCGGAAGAGACGAGTCGATGCAGACTTAGCGCCATATAAGGATATTATTGCGATTTGATACTTGTTTACACCCGGCATTCGCGGAGCATGACACGTCTCTGCAGTTCGGCGAAGTTAGCTGGACCGCACCGTGCATGTACCGGCCGTATTGGTGACGTCACTCTGGTGGGGCCGTCTCCCACGAGCGGCCGGTCCCGCCCCGTCATTACCCTGTGCCGAATCACCGCGACCTTCCCCGACCCGTGACGTCAGCGATGACCTGACGACGGCCGCGCCCTGCCCCCAACGCGACCCGGTCGCCGCCACACCTTCAGAGGCAGTCAAAATATGAATGAAACAATGTTGTGATATGTGTTATGGTCATGCGATGTTTATCGTCCGGTGCTTTCTTAGATCACAACGGAACTGTGTCGAAAAATAATAGCTACGGTTTTGTTCTCACTATATGCCTGATAATCCTGTGATATCCTAAAACTCTCGCAAGTTTTGTCATTGTTCTACCTGTGCCCCGCTCGCCGCGTTCAGTTGTTCTAACGGACGGTCATTCCGCTGTGTTTCAGAACGGCCTGGTCATCTGTGACCACGAGCGGTGTCACATGAACGAGACGTGCCACCTGCTGCTACTCGGACAGCGGATACGACCCGACTCCTGCTGCGAACAGTGTAAAGGTGGGTTCCCGTCCTGCCGCTCAGCGGCGGCGGCGGCGGCGGGTCTCTCCCGGACGCGCCGCCTGGGACGGCCCTGCCGCGCCCGACCGCCCGACTCTGCCGACTTTCGCCGGGGATCTCGGTGGCTGACGGTGCCTCCGCTGAACACCTGTCGGTGACGTGTGCAATGGCTTCAGTCGGCGCTCCGCTCTGTCCCTCTGTGACGGCGTGAGGGCCGTCTTGACCTGAAGACGGTCTCCAGAACCAGGGCCGATAAAACTGACGGCAGCTGGGCTCTGCATGCAACGCGACAGATTCAGGCTACGATCAGTTTTTTTCCTCGTTTTTGCGGCCCCACCAGAACGACACGGATTCATTCGCGCGTTTCCCACCTCGGTCGGGCTGTCTCTGACGCGTCGCAGCCGATATGGCCTGTCCAATGCATGTCTGCGCTGCATGGTTGATGGTGTGATTTTTGGCGTCCTTTGGCGGCCGTGTCAGTGGCCGCTCGTAAAGCGGGATACGGCAGATGTGTCGCCCTCATTACCGCACCCAGCATACTGGTGTTACCGGCTGTAGTTTTTTCGGCATTTGGATTTGTGCTGTGTGATGTAAGATTGATATGGCCGTTCGGTTGTTCGGCATAGTTTTGGAAAGTCATAAATTGTTGAACATTGTTTGACACATTTTGCGCCCTATATATGGAGGGTAGTTGTAAGAAGCCGTTAGGCAGGAAGTTTGTCAGCAGCATCTTGTTCTAGTTACTTTATATGTGCTATGGAGGTGTGAGTTTGGTGTTTGGTAGGGCGAAGTACACGAAAACGCTGAGTAAGCTCGATTCTGGCAAAACCTTGCCGTTGCTTCGCCTTCTCAAAACATTGATGCCCTCTCAGTAAACTTCCGCATTCGTCTCCGAAGTGTGACTTAATCCTGCATACGTTACCTCACCCATCATTTGAACCGCAACCAATATGAAACATTACAAACTTTGTACATTACTCTATTAGTCATAGGCGTCAAAAGCGGCGGGACGGGAAACACGTCCCCAAGTACGGCAAACAGGGGTGCGTCGCCTAATATTTTGAGATTCAGCTTTATGGCCATGGGTGTTGCATGAAAAAACAACTTCAGAATGTTTACGCTCCCCAACTCTGGGTTCGTGGCACTCTTCTGTCATCAGCCATTCTTCTCCCAGCACATGAGCTACCCACTCTCCGCCGCACCCCTCCTGCTGCACTGCCTGTCTCTCTGTCCGGCACCAGCACAGCTGGGGAGGGAGGCCGGTGCCGGTGCCGGTGCCGGTGCCGGGGTCAGGGGTCAGCCCGGGTCGGCCGGCGAAGGACGCTCGGTCGGGTATTACGGCCGGCCCGTAACTGCAGGATGGGTTCCGAAGGGCGGGGCCGCGCCGGCCGCCGGCGGTTGACCCGTCGACCCCGCCGGGAACACGGCCACAATTACAGACCGCCGCGCCGGCCAGAGACGGAGTCGATCGCGGAATGCCGGCCGGCGGTCCAACGTCGAACGTCGAACAACGAACGGTGACCGCCGCCGGAGCGTGCGAGTATCGGACTGAAGGGGTCAGACGATACGTGGGAGCGGGCCTCTGCCTCATCCGGGACGGGCTAAGCATAATGTGGGACCTGCATGCCGACTTATAGGCATGTGAGTTGTTGCTTTGTAAAATACATCACATACCGGTATTAGCAGGAACAGAATCGTTTTGAGGACAACTTGTCACTTGAATGATAGGCAGAACGTTTTTGAAAGATAAAAGGAAATACAAAAAAGGCAAGTGAAAGGTTTAACGGTGTATTTTCATATATGCACTGAACTCTGCAGTTGTCAATGTGAGTTATCCTTTCGTGCAAATTCTGACATTTTAAGTGGATTAAACCGAGTTGGTATTTAAGGTAACTTTTTCTCCTGCTAATAAACCATTTATCATTTCACGTAACCATTATTCCAAACGGGCACCGTTGTCAATCTAATATGATCGACAGAGTTCATGTACCGCTCAAACTTCATTTTTCGGACTAGATTTCGCGAAATCGTCGGCGATTAGCGGAGAATCTCTACATATCAGCGTGCGATCGAAAGAAGTCATTTTTCCCGTGTCTCTGGGCTCACTACGTCTGGCGCTGACGTTTAGGGGAAGTCTGGGTCGGCTGCACCATGAAATGTGTTGAATGTTCTCACAGAACGAAAGCTGGCGCGGCGACATGTCGGAACGGATCGTTTTATCGATCGCCGATACCGATCGCCCATTCATCGGGCTGGTTTCATTCGCCTACACGTGTTTTTGCAGCGGGCTAGTCGCCTGCAAACCACGTGGTTCCGGTGAAAAGTTGCCATGGAGACCGCACCACCCGCGGTGTGTGAGCGGCGCTGTCCTGTCCGCCGCTCTTGGACGGTCCGGGCGGCCGCAGATCCCCGCTGATCACGCTGGAGAGGAAGTGACGCCGCTAGGAGGTGTATCTGACGCAAATCTACACAGTGTGACCATTCGCCGTATTTCCGTGGCGCATGTAGCGTGCTGGGCTGACCTCATCAACACAGAGCCGAGCCCAGAGTCGGACAGGAGCGGCGATCAGGATCTGCCGCCATCAGAGAATATTTCCACACGGTAATAGACAAGATACACCGTGATAAGTGGACTAACAGCTCCCTGCCTACGCTGAACACTGGCTTTATCTGATCCAGTCCCGCACGATGGTCGTCCTTTTTCCGTTCCTGGATACGCCCATGCTCATGAAAAGCGATCCTGAGCTTGATATGCCGGTTATAAACGATGTGCATTAGATCTTCATACCAGGTGCTCCGGCGGGGAAATTCTTCGGTGATTCCCACAGTGTAATTGCTTTTTTAGCGAGACAACACGTTGATGATATCAACACTGCCTATAATACTCGTGTCAGACCGTACGGGTTTATAGCTGAACGGACTTTTCACTTATTAATTTCAATTGAACCACCCAATGTTGAATGAAGTGCAGATTGGGATACCTGAATGACGATCATCAATATGCATGCTGATCGTTTATCTGGCGAAACTGTTCGCCTCAACTGTTCAGAAAAGGCTGCTTGACTTACCTCACTCTCGCTTCCATATCCAGTTCTCCAAAACCACAGCTAAAAAGTTTATTTTGCTTCATATAGGGATGACAATATATTAATTAATTCTTCGTAGAGGGCCTGATGTCTGCCATTTACGTATGTTTCTTTTAATAAGTTATGAACCACAGAAGTTCAAACAAACCTACCGCATTGATTGATCTAGTTCACAAACCCACGAGTTGATTTATTGACTGATTGATGGACTGGCGAGGATGGTGAATAATCACGTGGTGACGGAGCGAAGTACGGTTCGTGTTAGTTTGTCCCTGGCGGTGTCTGCGTGTCTGACGTTGTTTGTGTGTCTGTCTGCAGGGTGTCAGACGTCCCAAGGCTCGCACAAGGAGGGCGACGAGTGGCTGGAGCCCTCCGACGCCTGCCGGGTCAACCACTGCTTCAGCGGCGTCGTCACCCAGTCGGCGGTGAAGGTGAGCCGGCGGTCCCTCCCAGTCCGGGTGCCGCGGGGTGTGAGGGAGGAGCGGCGAGACCGGCTGTTCAGCGTCGGAGACCAGGGGCCGGGGATCACAGCCACGGGGCCAGGCGCGCCCAACCCGTAACTGTAACTGTATCTGATGTATCTGTATTATCCGCTCAGAGATGTCGCGCTTCAGCTGAGTCGAGGAATGGCGCGACTAGCGGAACAGCGATGCCTGATCCTCGCTGGACACTGGACAGTGGACACTGGTCAGGCAGGGGTGAGGGGGTGCGGGGACGGGGCCGGAAGCCGAGCCCCCCGGTTCCGGCGCGGGCTGTTATGCGGTGCACGGTGCCGTCAAAGGTACCGGCGCCGCCGCGCCGTGCCGTCGCCACATGTTATGTGGTGCAGGGTTTGTGATAGTCTCACGCCGACTTTTAATCCTAAAACTCCGCGGGAATCTGAGTTTCCGGTAGCTAATGCAGAGTGAAATATCAAGGTCGACAGAGCGGAACCATTATATTGTAGTCGGAGTATTTTTACTAATTTTATTGCAGCTATCAAATTTGACTGACTGTTGTTGAAGAAAACTCACAAGGACAGTCTTCGAGCGCGGGAAATGCTGTTCAATAGTTGTCATAAATCTTGAAATGTCTTCGCTCGCTTAATAAAAGCGTCATCGTCTGTGCTAGGTCAAGGCGTCTGCGGTTTCCGGTCGGAAATCCATCTTTATTTTGTGAGAAGCGGGTGGCGAAAACGCGACAATGAACTCAGCCTTCCATGTCGCAAGGTTCAAAGGTTTCAACCTGGTCGGCATCTTTGTACTGAACATTGTCAAAACAATCAGTAGTCATCAGTTTTGACCTTCCTTTGCGTACGAAAATTCCAGGATCCTGACATAGGACCAAACGTCATATCTTGCCCTAAACATGCTACGCTATCTGCACTCACACTTGCCGCATGTGAAAGGAAATTCGTAGAAGCCCGGAAGCAGCAAACATGCGATGATATATACAGTTTTTCATTCGCTTAAATTATTCGAAAACAGATTCATTTTCCAATATCTGTTTTGCAACACAAATTGATGCTTGCGGAGCAAGAAGATGTTTTGCATTCTCCAGGCGGAAGCAACGTCACCAATGTCGATCGCTGAGTGGTTCCATCCAAATGTTCACCGTCCGGGCCGGTGACGGCAGCGACCGGCTTTACTCCCGGCATATATACATCTGCAGTACCTCAGTCAGACCAACGTCATACTAGCCGCCGACAACACCCGACCTGGCCCTGGCTGCACCGTCTTCGCACCAAACGACAGATTGAACGGCGCTGCTGGTGGTCTTGGCGGAAGACCTGTAGGCTGTACGTAACTGCGTCACGCCAGTGCGTGCATGTAAACCACGCGGTTGGTTATGGGGACGGCTCGTGTGAGCTGCTCCTTGCTCCCGGCCGCGTGGTCCGCTATAGGTCCGGAATCCGGTTATATGCCGGAACGCATCCCAGGCACACGCAGGGAACCACGGCTACGGAACACCGGCACAGACCACCGAGACGGTGCGACTTACCGACGCGTATCAGCTCTATTGCTCCGACACGAACATTTTACTTTGCTGGATGTGTGCGGAGCCGAAAACCGGGCGTTGTCGGCTCAATGAAATTAGCTGTGTACGGTGATTATCGCGTCCTTGGCTGGTGGCCGATGTCCGTTACGTGCAAGGGTGTCCGATCTACTGAATTATGCATACTGGTCCGGTTTACGGCGCTGTGTTCTGAGTTTGGGAAGAAAAGTCGGTTTGTGAGCTGTCTGAGCTGCGGTTGCATCTCAAAAATAAATTTGTCGGTCCACGGTTGTAGCAATCCATGTTTTATGCCCTCATGGTCTCGTGGCTAGATGAAAACGCAGGTTGTGAACCAAAACTGGTTCGAAAGTAAGTTAGCTTATTTGCTTCAAGCTTGGTAATCGTGGTCGTCTCTACTTTTTCGTTGTCTTTCCTAGTTCCCGGTCATACACTCCGTTATCGACAGCGCAACATCGTATATCTCTCTACCGTAGCACCTTTGCATCGTATATCTCTCAGGTTTATTTACGTTTACCACAAACATCGCTTTCATCGGCAGCTCCCGTGAGAACACAACCGTTTCCGGTCCTCTCGATAAAATTTAACTCGACAGTGTGTCATTGTTACCCCCGATGGCATATAAATTATTTGCCCACAGCTGCTGGTGACCTCTATTGGATTTTATTTAGGTGGCGTGCTGAGTGCTGACAGCATATCGTGGCGAAAGTTTGAAGGTGTAACTCAACTTCAACATGAGGACGTCCTTGTTTTCCCGATAATCCCATTGCACCGTATTGTTTTTGAAAAATGATCCCACCAAAGCTCTTTACTGCACAGACCTTTGAACAAGTTTTCGTACAGCAGTTTCGAGGCTGGGAGTTTGTCATTGTGGCGGACTTCCCTCTCTCTTTCCGTGAGCCGCCTTGTAAGCGACACCTTCAGAACAAGAGTTTCCGGAGTTTCCAACACTATTTTCTCCCCTGCTACAGCTCTTAGCTATGGCGTTTGCCTGTGTCCGCCATTTTTGCGTGTACTGACAGCTACTGAGGTGTTAACAATGCCCTGTTTAGCTGTTAGTCGGGCCTCTTAATTATTCCTTTCGTTTCATCGTGCTGACGTTCATGTGAATTGGAACTTGTGAATATGTCGGCCTTGATAGGTAAAGAACAGATGTGTGAACCCATTTACATTTTTGAGGCAGCATTTTCCGCGAGCGGTAACTGTTGAAGTCTGTCTGTGTTGGGGCCAGGTGGATGTTACCGTGAAGACCCTGACATTCTCACACGATGTACGAACTATCTTATTCATCATACTGACCCTGCGCGACCTTGTGTTTTCAGTGTCACACGCCGTGCTCCAACCCGCTGCCGCCGGCGCCGGGCCAATGCTGCCCTCGCTGCCCCAGCTGCATGCTCTCGGGTCACGTGATCGCCCCGGGCCAGAACCTGACCTCACCCAGCGATCCGTGCATGACCTGCCAGTGCAGCCTGGACGGCACCCAGAGCTGCAGCAAGCGGGTCTGCCCGGCGCTGTCCTGCCCGTCCTCAAAGACGGTTCGCGACCCCGGCCAGTGCTGTCACCGCTGTAAAGGTACGCCAACAGTCCGTCGAACGGCACGTGCCACTCAGTTGATTTTTCTGCCGTTTTGACACGGTTGTGCGCAAAAATGTGATTGATGTTCGAAAAAAAAATCGAAATGCGCCTCTGGATAACACCTTCTTTTTTCCCCGGCAGGCACGCGGCGCGTCAAGCCCAACTCTGGCTGTGTGATGGGCAAGAGGCGGTTCGCGCCCGGCCAGAACTTTACGCTGGACCCGTGCACGCAGTGCTCGTGCCAGGGCTCGACCAGCGTGTGCCAGCGCCAGAGCTGTCCGGAGCTGGCCTGTCCGCTTTTGCTGCTGGTGCACAGCCCTGACCGCTGCTGCCCCGTCTGCAGCAAACCAGAGCGGGTCAAACGCGTCTGTAGATACATGCGCAAAACTTACCGGGTGAGGAACTGTCGACGATGGGTGCAGTAATAGGGGTAGTAGTCATGCTCGCCATTTATTGGCATCAGTCTGTCGGTATTATGATACTGGCGATCATTAGCGCAACCGTCAAATTTAAAAGGGACAATCGTGATCTAAAATTGTATGGTGTTAGGTAGTGTGCACGGTAGTGTTGTGAATTGTGATTTCACCTTACGTAATTTTCACATCTTGGTTCAAAAATGACCACAAGAAGTAATGACTGCTGAACGTCAGTGCACCGATGAATAAGTCGCATGTGGATAAGCGATATTGGCAGTTGTGCGTGTGTTTGACAGTCGTGTGTGTGTTTGTCCACACAGGACGGCAGCACATTCAATCTGAACCCGTGCACCAAGTGCGTGTGTAACGACGGTCAGATCGACTGCGAGCTGGACAAGTGTGACGACAAGAAGCTGTCGTGTCCTGTGGGCCACCATGCAGCCCGCGTGCCTGGCCAGTGCTGCAAACAGTGCGTCGAGGATGACGCCGTCTGCACGGTGGGTGGACTCAGACCTGCCCGGGTGTCGGTCGGCGGGGGGGGGGGGGGGTGAATAAAGGTTAGGTTTAATCTCGTTGGCGGTTAAGATTAGTGCCATGATTTCAATATGCAGAGCGAAATTAAGAAATCAATACAGCGGGCAGTTGAGCAATAATTTGGTATTGTCGTTGCCTGACTTAAATTTATATACTGCATGTGAAGTGTTTGTGTGAGATGCCTCAGAAGTTTATCGCCGTCATTCGCATGCACGCTACACACACACTCGCATGTACAGATGCAAATATATGCAGCGTGTCGTCATAAAGCTCATAAGTTTTCTGTCCCTCCGTCAGGTCTTCGGTGACCCGCACTATAACACGTTTGACGGCAAGATCTACAACTACCAGGGCACCTGCAAGTACGTGCTGGCCAAGGACTGCACCGACCGCACCTTCTCGGTTCGCGTCAACAATGACGCGCGCAAGAGCCGATTTTTCAGCTGGACTCGTTCAGCCAGCATTAAGGTACTTGGGAAGGAGCTTTTGATCGCTTGCGTGAGAGTATCATTGGTCATTATATGTGATTACTGATTACATCCATAGAGTTAGCTAGTTGTGTATTTTGTGGCACTCAGTTGTGTCCTCTTCTAACGTTTAAAATTTAGATATTGTTGGTAACCCGGCCTCATACGAGTAATACAATGCAATACTTCCTATTTATCATGTTTAGTTTCAATACTATGCGAAATTTTGTTTCTTGTTTTCTTTCAGTTGATCAGCTTCAATTTTGTTTTACTTATAAGCCTGTACCGATTTAATTTGACTATACTATAGTATCGATAGTATCGATAATATGATATCGATGCTATCGAAACACCAAACTGACTGAACCGCTCACTTTTTCAGGCGGGCGACCTGCGCATATCTCTGCGGCAGAAGGGCCGGGTGAAGGTCAACGGCCAGTTCGAGAAGCTGCCCTACCTGAAGCTGGGCCAGGTGACCATCTACCAGGACCCGACCGATAACTTCAACATCGTGTTGAAGCTGATCGCCATCGGTGAGTATGCCGCGCGCGCTGCTGGCTGACGCAACACTCGTAAACACGTCGTTTGCGCCCCCACCTGGTGCCTACGCGCTGAGGAGCCGTGCCTTGTGGCGGTCTGTCGCCGGCCGCCTCGCTGACCCGGAGGTGGAGCTGGTGTCGGCCGGCGCACCGTTCCCGGCCGTCCGCGTACAGATTGAGATCACCGTTCTTATTGAGCGGACACCGGACTTTAACGAGCGGCCGTGCTCGGTATCGCCCGATTAGCGATGCGGTTAGCTTGGCTGCGAGGCTGTCTGTGTCCTCTCGAGTGCCCAGTGGCCGCCGTATTTATGTGTGTGTGGCCAACGGACGTTGTCACGGAGTGGCACTCATGTGGTCCGCTGAATTATGGAACGGCGGCGGGCGGCGGGTCAAGCCGGACGGCGTTGAGACGTGCCCTGGACGGGCGGTGTCGATCTCATGGCGGCGCTCCGTCTGTGGCCGGGGCCTGCTTTATAAAACAGAACTGGAGCAGCTACGGACACTGCGATTCGCGCCGCCTCAAGAATGAAGTAGACCGACAGACTGTTGATCCAAAGGTTTCATATTGTCGCGAGCTGGGAGTTCAAACAGTTTGGAAAATTTTCTGGGATTACTTTATATTGCAGCACTCCTATATGTCGATAAAGTTGTTGATCCTGTTGTATGAGGCGGGCCCTATTGTTCGGCGATGAGTGACTGATGGCCATCAATGCTGTAACACGGGAGGCGGCTACTGTTCGGCCGAGTGCTCCGGAGAGGGTGGCTCTGTGCTGCTCTGTCACCGGTCAGACAGTAGCCGGCCAGGTGGTGACTGATCACGATCAGGGATGACTGACCAGTCTGACTGCTACCCGCCTGAAAATGGCAGCTGGGTGATGCTGATTTACGTAGCCTTCGCCCGCCGCCCGCCGTCTTCCGCCCGCCGCCCACCGTCCGCCACTCGCCGCCCACCGTCCGCCACCGCCCG
>JARFNZ010128014.1:0-11530 GCA_031763405.1 Balanus nubilus
CTTCAAAACGACCCCAGATATCGAAGTCAAACTTTCAGTACCCCATCACGCATCAATTTGACGTCTGTGTATAACAAAATTGAGCCAAATCGTTTTTTTAAACGACGTTTTAGTGACGTCATGTCACCCATTTTTGGTAAAACATTTGACGAATATTTGAGCCGTCGTAAAACAAGCGTTGTTGAGCAAATTCCAAATAAAAACCGCCAAAAGACAGGAAATTAAATTATCTACAACAAAGCGGTTGGTTTTTCCAAATTTTGAGTTTTGACCCCAATATTTAAAAAAGCTATTGTTATGGGAAAATTGCCATAAAGCCAATTTTTTATTTAAAAAAACGGAGTATTTACCTGCCAGGTCAACTGTATTTTTAGTATTTACCTGCCAGGTTATAAGCTATCAACATCCAAATTTCAAAGCAATATCTCTATTTTTTACCACCAGATGAAATGACCCCAGAAAGTTGTTCTACAAGTTTCTTTTCTATACACAATGTCTAAAAAACAATAAACACATTGATGATGATGACTCCAATTAGTATACCATTGGATGCCATTTTTGTATTGCGTTTTTTTAAAGTCGTAGGCAAAAACAAATTACATAATTCGAATTCTGAGACAAAACTCTATCAGAAACAAGTGTTTAATATTGAAAAAGATAAATTTCAAAATATGACCTTTTGACCTTTTTTATCTGACCCGGAGGTCAAATGTTAAAATTATCGTAACCATGAAATTATTGGTCTGAAATCAACCATATAGCATGCGTCACACGATTTCCATATGACTTGCATAAAGTGACCTTTCGTGACCTCAGCTTGACCTTGACCTGTGCTTAATATGAGAGTTATACTCCAGCAATACATTTCCCTCTTAATTGGAAGTGTTTTGGTTGAGGTTCGCCGCGCTGCTCCTGAGATAGTCTTGTCTCTACAGCCAGTAATCCGAGAACACGTGGTTTTGACCTTTGACCCGACCTTGACCTTTGACCTTGACTGTGACCTTGACAAAAAAATCAAGTATGCTTTAGAATCTTCTCATTGAGAGCTTTCGATCGCCGCCTCACGCGTCTCGCTACGGCTATTGGTTCGGGAGTTAAACAGGGGGCAGAATCTGCCCCCTCCCCCCCCCCCTCCCCAGCGGAGCGTGTTCGCCTGAATGCCCCAGCGGGCGCGGGTTAAGTAGCAAGGAAATTAATTCTCTAAAGTGCATATCATCATTGATTCTTAGAGGTCATAGGAATATTTTCCACACAGATTATCTCCGGAACCATGATCGCAGCGAGATGCGCGAGGCGACATTCGAACGCTTTCAACGAGACGCACATAAACCATACTCGAATTGTAAAATTGAGATCAGGTGTCAGGTCAAATTTTGGTCAAAGGTTAAAATCGGGCGTTTCCGCGTTACGAACTGAGGAGATCACACAATGCGCAGCTCTGGGCCCAAACTGCGCCAAAATACTATCAAATGTTAGGTATATGTACCATATGAGTATGGTACCCCATACTAAGTACAGGTCAAGGTCAGGTCACAACAGGCCCAAAAACTATATATGGGTTGTGACACATGTTTTATGGGTCGTTTTAGACGTATAATTCGATGGTGATATTTTTTTTTGTCATCTGAAGTCAATTAAGTGAATGTTATAACAAGGTCAGGTCAAGGTCAGGTAAAAAAAAACAAATTTTGAAATCATTATTTCTTTTAAATAAAAGACACATACACATGTTGCTGAAACAGACTTTGCTCAGGAATCCAATGGGGTCAGTTATTTTTGTGTACATGGTGTAGAACTGTTGAAAATTGCAAGTAAAAAGATGATGTCATAAGCTTCCTTACATGTATTTTTTTGTATTCTACCTTTTCATCCTTTTTTTCATTTTTCCCCATTTTTTCCTTTTTTAGAGCTATTACTCTGTCAAAAATAAACATATTGAATTAAAATTTGGCCTGAGGATAGTTCATACCCTTACCCAGTTGTCATACAGGTATTCTTTATCTTTTGTTACCTTTAAAATTTGGGATTTTGTAAGCATTTAAAAAAAGATTTTTTTCTTTATTTTTGGGGTTACAATTAAGATATTCTGAAAATATGAGATAGCCATTTTCAAGAACCTTGTCATTCTACATCTTTTGGCATGTTTAATTTGCGTTTTGCTTTAAAACTTGATTTGGGGTGATTTTTTTAACATTTAACACTTTTCAGCCCAAAATGGGAAGCAGCGATGTCCCAAAAATTGATACCTATATATGTTTTAAAAAATGATGAAACTGATTCATTTTTTTCCCCACAAGATGTTCAATTGATGTATGAGAAGGTATGCTAAGTTTGCATTGTTAGCACAATCCATTTTTAATTACTCAACATATTTGACAGGGGTGTGGGGAGGGGGGCACTGGTGGAAACATGGTGGATTAAAAACTTCATCGTCAATTAACATCTTGATTGATTATCTAATATCCAATATTGATAAGTGAAAATTGTATGTTAATGGTACTGAAATAAAAAAATAAACAAATCCCTGCCTCTTACAGGAACAATATGTTGTGGTGATATTATGTTATAAGAGGTAAGCCAAAAACATTTCTTCAAATGGTTCCTGTGTTGACTTTCATTTTCACTTACCATGGATTAAAATCCTGGAAAAATCTGTGAACATCCATAGTTGAAGTCTGTGGAAAAAAAACAATAATCTCAATTGCACAAAAAACTGATATAATACTGGGTTAGATTCATCAAAAAGTATTATACATCCATAAATATTGACTTCAACAAGATGTTTCCCAGTATAACTGTACATATAGTTACACATTTGTCATTTTATACATTACTTTAAATACTAACTTGTTGTTAAACTTTTGCTTGTAACATATTGTGGCTTAATGAAGAGAATCTGACACAACAAAATGATCCCCAAGATGAGGAGAGCTCATATATGCAATGAAATATTGCTTAGGTTTGTTTCCTTTGTTTATACATCCTTGGACTTGACTGATCACTGACAATGAAATAGGTAATACAAGTCAATTAGAACCTTAGTCACACCCGTGAGGATACAGTAATTGACCCCAATAGCGGGGGGAGCAACTGGGCCATGGGTCCACATATTATTTGCATTCTGGACAAATTGACACATTTCTCATTCCCAATATTACAACTAAGGAGCTTTAAAAAAGGAAGTTGGTGATATATAGACTACCAAAGTAAAACAAAATTAAGTACCAAGGTTTAAGGAGGTTTGAGGAGGGCTGTATTTGCTCTAATGTTTGTGACCACTGGAACAATTTTAGAGGAGGTATCAGCTGTTTATGCATAGAAAAGGTAGGCAATTTTGATGCATTCAAAGCTCTCATAAAGAATGACAACAAATGTGAAGATGTATGAACAGCACCACTAAAGTCTACTGCAACCTCCTCCGAAAACCATCTTCCGTTTCAGAGGAGGTTGAAGGAGGGAGATTTGAGGCAAGTTTTGGAGGAGTTTTGAGGAGGTTGGAGGAACAACTGGAATGTTCAAAGGAAGTTTGAGGAGCTTTGAGGAGGTTGGAGGAACCACTGGAACAGACCCTAGGAATGCCTCTAAACTCTGAGGTTGTAGCACTTGACCACAGTGCCTTCCTACATTCTATAAAACCCTTAACTCTGGGGTAATGGTAAGGCAGGCGCTACATGAGCTGCCATATTACAAATTATCCATAAAATTATCCAGGATTAGCTGGGTGATAGATTTGAATACTCGCTCTGCTCACTGCATGACATTGGTTCAACATTATTTTGTTTACTTTACGAAAATCCTCTGCTACTCTCGGGCCCTTTCACATGAGCATGATAGATGGAGATTGGGTCGCCTGGGTAATAATACTCCAACATATGGCAGCTCGTGTATCGCCTGCCTTACCATAACCACCTCTGGATGGAACCGAACAGGAGAGCTGGATTACTCGCGAGGCGCGAGCTGCACGAGCAATTTATCACTGATACTCACCCTTTAACGAATAACGCGTCCCAAAATATTGTCATTGATTGCCCCTTAATTATTAATCAGTCAGTCATTACATGATATACGCAAAAGAGCAGAACGACTTCGTGGATGATATGTTTACCTGCCATGGGTCGGACGTCGTCCGCGGCGGCCATAGATTTACAACTGCTGCGTTGTTTATGTCTCATAATGTATTGCTTCCATATTGATGCAGTATTTTGATGCCTTTTTATTGCAATATTTTTACCTCTAACGTAAAGTTAGAGACGCCTCAGCTCAAATTCACATTTAGGCCAATTGGAAACAACTTTTTTCATGACTCAGAATGAACGTGTCATGACTGGTCAGTGATGACGATGGGGGTCATGGCCAGTAGCAGAATGTCAGTATGTGCCTACGTACGTCGATTTTCTTTTGGAGATGGGTTGCATTTGATAACTGGCGGATCCAGGGGGGGGGGGAGGGCAATCCGGCCATGCCCCCCCAAGGCCCAAAAGGGGGCCAACAAATATCCCCCCCAAACAAAAACAAAATAACTGAAAGTGAAAGAGTGCATTCCGACAAGTGTCTGCCCGTGTGGGCTGCTGGATCCGTCAGTGCATTTGATGTTTCTCTTTTAGCCCTTCCGTAGGTGTTTAAGCAGAAAAGTAAATACTGAAAACATGAACAATTTTTGTGGGCTACTACAGGAAGATTTGTCTGCGTATAGTTTTACAAACCGAAGTCTGCCCAGTCCAAAAAAACTGGCAATGCAAGCCACCAGCAAGCTAATTTAGTAGCTGTTTCTTCTTTTTGGAAAATAGGCGAACCTAGCGCAGAAATTGTAACCTTTAGGTTTAGGCATAGATATACAGACTATCTATGGGTTTAGGTAAGAAAGAAAATTACGTCATCAGAACAACGGGAGCTAAGGACTATTCCCTCGGATGTTTTGTTATTTTTGCTTTGAATACTGACGAATCCAGGGGGAAGGCATTAGGGGAAAATCCCCCCGCTGAAATCGACGAAAAATTACGCATTTACTGGTCACACATTTACAGAAAATCGATGCAACTTTTATTAGGGAAAGTTTTCTTGAAGACTTTAACCGATGCACAAGGAAGCGAAATCCAAGGATTTTTTTATTTTATTTTGTAAAACATTTTGGGGTTATATGGTATCCCCCCCCCCCCCCCCCCCTCCGCCCTCAGCGCCAGAGACCGACGTTCTGGGTTCGCCAGTAGCTATGGAGTATGGAGTATGGACCCTTGAAAAGGTTGGCATTACTCTTGGGCATTACTAATGAAAACGCCGAACCGAATGACGACACAAGCTCATCTGGGCGATTTATTTTAGAATGCTCGGCTTACTAGCGCCGTCGTGTGGGTCGCTCGCTGCGTTCGTTGTATGATTTTCTTCAACCGGCCACGAGGTTCGGATACAAGTAGTGTTAAGACGTAGGTGAAATAGGGCGCCTTTTCATGTACGTTTTGATTTAAACGTACATTTCACTGTCTAAATTTAAAAGAAAGATAGATTCTTGTCAGTAAGGAAGATGGGTACCTAGGTTAAGGCTGTGTGAAATGTGTTATCGGACCGGGGGCCGCAACAATGACAATGATGGTTTGACTTCTGTACTTATTGAAATATTGGTGCTTTGGAGATTTCCATTAATTACGTAGAACAAATATTCCCAAAAAAATTACATGCATGGTGTTTGTAGTTGCAATTAAACTGAAATGAATTAGTGCATGGCAAAAGACTTCCAATTCATTAGGTGCTTAAATTGACCTGTACGTAAACCAGAATCCATTTTCTATACTCGGGCCTGTCTTAGTAGCTCAGTAGGGAGAGAGCTGGGCTTTGTCCACCTGGTGATGAGATCCTGTGTTCAGGGGTGCGAGAACTACTTTCAAGTTGGGGGCAAACTTTTTGGCAGATTCAAAGAAAGAAATGATGCCCTACTTTCGGCAGTGTAGGGGGCGGATGCCACCCTCCCAATTTTTTGTCAACAACTTGCATAGATATCAACGAATCGTGACAAAAATTTTGGTACCTTAATATTGGCAAATTTTACACCTACCTTCAAAATTTTGAAACAGTGGCCCTCACAACCTGTTACCTGTGACCTTTTTCTCAAAGTTATATCAAGCGCAAATGGTGGTACATGGCATACCTATTGATGCTTATATCCTGCACGTGTCTTAATTATTTGGGGGGTTCCAGAGTATGTTGACAGGCATTGCTATGCGACCTTTATGGTTTCCAATGAGGTTATGACCCTAAAAGTTGAACCAAGGTCACTGAATTCTGATGACCTCAGATGATGTGTATTTAGTTCCAGTATCTCTAGGGTATTTTAACTTGCGCCCCGCTGAGGTCTCCAGCCGAAGGCGCACCGCTGGGGGGGTAAATTTTACTCCCTGGTATCTCTTGAACCAAAGGTTGCAGCAGGAGGCACAAAGCAGCAAAAGAAAGCTCTTAAAAAACATAAAGCACACTTAAAATTATATTAACAAGGTCAAATATCAGGTCAAGGTCAGGTCAAAGGGTCAAAACCACCTATTTTTTTTATTTATTGGCTGCAGAGACTGGACTATCAACAGCAGCAAGTTCAAACTCAGCCAAAATACATCCAAGTATTAGAGAAAAGCACTGCTAGAGTATGAATCTCATACTAAGTACAGGTCAAGGTCAAGGTCAGGTCACAAAAGGTCTCTATGTGCGAAAGTTACATAAAATCTGTGTGTCACCTTTTTATGAGTTGTTTCAGATGTAGAATTTGATGGTAACAGTCATTTTACCATCTGAACCCCATTTCGAGTAAAGGCCAGGCCAAGGTCAGGTCAAAAAAGTAATAATTTGGAAATTAATAACTTATAATCAAAAGCACATGATTATGAACCAGTTTTGTCCCAGAAATCCAATGGTGTTGGGCAATTAGGAGCGCGCTGGGCGGTTAGGAGGACGCTTAGTGGTCAAAAGGGCACCGAGTGATAAGAAGTGTGCTGGGTGATCTGGATGGCGCTGGGCGGTCGGGAGAGCACTGAGTGGTCAGAAGGGCACTGGGCAGTTAGAAGGGCGCTAGGCAGTCGGAGAGTGCTGGGCGGTCAAGAGGTTGTTAAACAGTCGGAAGGGGGCGTTCAGAAGGGTGGTGGGCGCTTAGGATGGTGCTGCGCGGTCAGTAGGGCGCTCGGCGGTCAGAAAGGCCCTGTGAGGTCAGGACAGGAGGGTGCCTGGAGGTCAAAAGGGCGCTGGGCGGTCCAGAGGTCGTTAAACGGTCAGGAGGGCGCCGGGCGTTTAGAAGGACGCTGAGTGATCAGAAGGACGCTGGGCCCTTCAGAGGGTGCTGGCCTTTTACAAGCGCTATGAATGGTCATGAAGGTGCTGAGTAGTAAGGAGGGCGCTGAGTGGTCAGAAGGGCGAGTCGGGGGTTCTGGGAGGTCAGGAGGGGTGCTGGGTTCTTTTTTATCAGGAGGATGAATTTGGCACCAGCTCATAGATTTAAGTGTCCTCTTACACATGTATATTGGTATAAAGGATGCACTCCTCGAGCACATGTGAAATACGCGGATCAATGACTTACTTTATTTGCATATGGTTTGTGTTTTGCCTTTGTCAAGAATGCACAGTTATCCGATTTGCCCCCAGTCAATTTTTATTAAAAAAGACCCTTCCTCTAATGGCATTAAATAGCTTGTGACAAAGTTATCAGATCACCATAGGTATACACAAAATCCGAGATGCATGAAAGGTAGGTTCATTTATGACCTACTGAATCTGATTCACCTTTTGGGCAAACCCTGTGATTTTGGCTTGACCACAAATATCTCTGGAGGTAAGATCTGTGGCATTTTACGATCTAGAGTCACAATTTTCAGTGTGGGCCATCGATGCCCAATGTCAGCATTAAATTTCAGTTTGACGGCGCTCAGCGTCATCGTTTTTCAACTATTCACGAACAACATTACGGAGCGGCGGGAAGCAACACCGGCACTTCGCGGTAAATATGGATATTTCAGAAAGTATGACATATTCGGGAAAGTATGTTTTTTTGTGAATGACTTCCAAGCGCCCGATTATCCTTCCTGTCATCAGCTGGAAAGCTTTGTAGTATAGTGCCGATAAATTGTGTCTATATTTGGGGGGGGGGCAAAGCTGAGATGCGCTCCAATCACTACGAAGGCAAAACCTGATAGTCGATACATTATCTGCTGGAGAACGTCCGGGAAGCAAAGCCGACATCATATATTTTAATACATTATTGACATAACACAGCCCTCAGTTAACGAATAAAGACATCCTCATTCCTGACCTATTATTCCACGAAGGTTGGGTTTTATTCACACCATGGTGCCTTCAAATTATTCACGATTACTGAATATTGACACTTGCAAAGAAGAGATAAAGCAATGGTAACTAGAATTAGTTTCTGTAGGCTGTTTTACGACGGAGAAACACATCATAGTGACTGTCGTGGCTGTGCCTTTTTTGTCGTGGCTGTGCCTTTTTAGAAGTGTTCCAATGCCACGATAGTAAAATGAACAGGTTCTGCACAAATCGGCGGTGCCAATGTACGGATCGAAAGGAGAAAATAGGTTCAGTTTCGATGCAAGCTAAATTTTGGTGCGAATTTAAACACGAAAGTGCACTCTTCTTCCACAAGCCGATGTGCTTTATCGGCGATACCGTTTATTTAAGTTTGAGTTTTAAACTTCAGAAAAAGTCGAAGAAGAAGAAGGACCGTCACCTCGCTTCAAAGTTGGGGGGCGTCGCCCCTCCCCCCCAGGTCCAGAGTTGGGGGGGGGGAAGTTGCCCCCACTGCCCCCTCGGTTCCCGCGTCCCTGAACTTCCTTGACGAGAGAAACACGATGGTGTCAAAATTGTTTTCCTTGCTTAGGTAAAAAGGAAATCACGAACAATATTGGGCTAAAAAACACATTTTTGACATTTGCTGTCCCCTGGAGCCTAAACTATTGACCTGAGGTCAAGTCTGATTCAGCACCTTATCGAAAGAGCGTTACAAGTTCTACCGCCGTTTTCAGTTTCCTCCTAGCTATCATGTTTTTTTTTAGATGAATCGAAGTTTCTGTAGCAAAGTTCTAATATGGCAAATCTGACCTCATATGATCTCATTTGACCCTGAAGATATCGATCTAGGGTCATGATACGTTATTCTGGCGTTCATAGGAGCTGATATTTTTTTGGGGGGGAGGCGGAATCCGCCACCCCCCTCCTCCAGGGCACGTAATTTTCAAGCCCCTTCTCGGCCGGTGCTGGAGCGTGATATTGGTTTCCGTCGACTTTAAAATAAATACCAAATTCATTCAAAAATCCCCAAATTCACACGAATTTAACTGTGTGAGTGACCGGCTGTGAGTACACTAGCTGACGTCATAGGAAGGGATATTATCCCTGCGACCCTGCTCTAGAAATTCTCCCTCGCGATATATAATTACCGGGGATGATTCTCCTCTGGAAAATTTGCGTGATCCTGGAGAATTATCCAATATTTTCCAGATACCGAACGCGGGGCTAGTCGCCTCCTCCGATAACGTAATATATGTATACGATGGAAAGGCACTGATTGGCCGAACGTGTAGCGGTGATGTAGGCCAATAGACCGGTCCAGACTAACAGATGCTCATAATTGGGTTGATCGGGTGTGCAGTCCGCGCTCCGCTCCACGTCCGGCACGATAGTCACCTGCGAGATGCCAACGCTATAGGTGCCAACGCTATAGGTGCCAACAAATACTGGAAATATGGTAAATATAATTATTTGTAATCGCGTGGGCAGATATTAAGTTGGATAAAGTATTTTCATAAAAATATCCCATATTTTTACAATCGAAGGCTTATGTATGAAGCTCAATTCCGAAACGATAACATGCGCAGTGGAAGGGGAGGAATCACCCTACGGTTTTTTCGAGAGAAAAAAAACGGCAGTCCGCAGCGCCGCCGTTTTTCGCATACCTGTCCAGAATTGTACTTCACACATTGTGTGGAAATCTTGAAATCTTGACCTTGGGTCACTCCAGGACATTAAACAGAGGTCACTAGAGCAGGTTCAAGTTCAAACATGCGAAATAACCATTTTGTAAGTTTGTGGCTGTGCGATGGCCAGAGTTTTTATCAGATCCGCTTCATACTTTCAGGATTATATGAAGGCTTGGGCGTCTACAACTTGTACATATGAGATTTTGTACATCGGTGACCTGAGGCAAATACAATATTTCCTCTTCAATAGAAACTAATCGGATCAGGCCAATTCTTTTAGAATGATGTCTCCTTAGCCCATTCTTGATGCATCAGTTTCAACTTTTGACCAGCAATTCCCTGATAGGACATCCGAGGTCATCCGAGGTCACGAATAATATTTTCCTCGTAACTTTTGATAGAGGATATATATAAATGTGTGAAAGGCACCAATGTTTTTTTTATCTCGTCAGGACGCATCGACTGATATGCAACTTGAATTACTTATAGGTCACCCTGACCTTGGCCTTGACATTGGACGGAGGATATTTTTAGATTGACCTAAACAGATAAAAGTTGGTATGCTTCGAACCGCCTTGACAAGAGAAACATGATGGTGTCAGAATAATTGTACTATCTTTCTTAGGTAAAAAGTTATACATGAACACAGTTTATTTTGTTTCAATTGATGACCTCTGGAGCCTCAACTATTGGCCTGGGGTCAAATCTGATGACTTATTTACGAAAGAACGTTTCAATGGCTTTCTACTGTTTTTTTTCTTCAGATTCCTCTTAGCTATCACAGTTTTTTTTTAGATAACGCGGAGGTTCTGGAACAAATTCCTAATACGGCAAATTTGCCCTCTTTTGACCTCATTTGACCTTGAAGATATTGACCTAGGGTCATGAAATTTGCACACAATCGGGTTCCCTACCGCCTTTACCTAACCCCAAATTTCGCTATTCTAACGTTCATAGGAGCCGAGATCGTAGGGGGGGGGGGGGAGGGTGGCGGCGCACAATTCTCAGACCCCCTCCACGGCTCGTGATAACTCCTAATTTGTGTTGAAAATATATTTGGCGAGTCTTAGTGCACTTCTTTAACACCGCCATTGACTGGGGTCTCAGCCTAACACCATTGACTGTGGGGGGAGGGGGCAAAAAGTGCCGCCCCCGATTATATCAGGAACCAATGTTCGCAGCGAGGCGCGCGAGGCCGCATTCGAAACCTCCCAACGAGATGCACATAAAGCGTACTCCAAATTTGTAAATTGAGGTAACGTGTCAGGTCAAGGTCAGGTCTTAGGTCAACATAAAATCAAAGGTGAAGGTATTATATTAGCAAAGTCCTTATACTAAGTGCGGGTCAAGGTCTACGTCAGGTCACAAAAGTTCAGTATGCCCAAACATCAATATACCCAACTTCATGGGTAATGTGACCAGTGGTGTAGCTAGGATTTTGCTCCGGAGGGGTCCGCAACCAATTGGGGGCCCAATATGTGCGTGCTTGGAGCCCATCGTATTCAGGGCCCATAATTTTCGAATGTTGGTACATTTGTAAAATAGGAACTCTCTTCGGTTCTTAAACA
>JARFNZ010128036.1:0-11529 GCA_031763405.1 Balanus nubilus
TACAGAATACGTGCCTATATTATCGTTACATTATCGTTATCGTTATCGTTATATTATCGTTACACGGGTACCGTCATAACAGAAAAAGAAATCGCAGATAGCATATTGTTGTGTAGCAGGAAAAGAAGCGAATTGTACTCCATCAATATGTTCGAAGTACCGATTCAGACACTCAGGTCTTTTGTTGACATGCTCAAGCTCATGATACAGATGTAAAAACCCACTTTTTTTAAATCGCGCTTTATCTTTTTTAATTGGGTGTTAATCTTTTTTAAATTGGACTTCCCATATTTTAAAATGGGCTTTGTCTTTTTTTAAATTGGATTTCATCTTTTTTAAATTGCTGTTTATCTTTTTGAAATCGGACCTAAAACGGTGTAGTTAAATCACTAATTCGATTTAATGAATAATATAAACCATCATACGTAGAAATAGTAACTGAAAAATATGGTTCTCCGACCATACTAAATATGAGACGACAATGGTTAGAAAGTGGAATGATGAAGGGCTAAGATTCATATCAGACCTGTACAAAGTCAATACTGGGGCAATTTATTCAAAGTAGGAATTAGACACCACGTATGGGATTAAAATGAACTTCCTGTGTTACACAGCATTAGTACGAAGTCTCCCAAAACACATACATAGAAAGATAGATCTAATATATATTAAGAAACCAAACATTCCGTTTAAAATAGGACTAGTACATAATTAAAAGATGTTTTCAAAATTTGCGTACAAGACATTCTTAACAGCGTTAGGAATACAAAATAGTATTCCCAACGAACGTCTCCGAACAAAATAGGTGGCAGATATAGGCAAATTTACGGAAGGAACACTACATACCGTTTCGACGACAACGATGTCTACATATTTTATATATCTTCATTTTAGAATCATCAACCGCATTTACGCAACAAATAAATATCTTACTAACATTCAAATACTTCAATCTAGTAGGTGTACCTTATGTGAAAATTCGGTAGATAATATTTTTCATCTGTTCTGGCAATGTCCCATTACACAGATCTTCATCAAGGAAATACTGTCACACATAAGAACAAAGCACAGGAAAATAATGAACATCAACTCAACGAATTGGTTTCTGTTAGACCTCTCCAGTAGAGATGTACTCCACTATCAATACTGACAATACTGATGATACTGCCACTTATCAAATCATGTATTCATAGATCAAGGTTAAAGTTAGCAAAGCCATCAGCAGAAATTATGCTACAAAGTCTGAAGTTTGAAGCAGTTAAAGAGTAGGTATAACATTGCAAGAGATAAGCAGAAGATAGACACGTTCGAGCAAAAATGGGGTAACCTAAAAATAATATTCAATTGAATGTCGTAAGTACTACTCATTTGAAGTTCTGCGCCGCCCCCGGGCGGGTGACTTGGGTGTATGTACATAACGCAAACAATTTTTGTACGTCGCATGCCTCCAATCTCACATTCACCCACACACACACACACCTATACACACACATACACACACACACACACACACCTATACACACACACACACGCGCACACACACACACACACACACACACACACACACACACACACACACACACACAGCGCACTGTGTTGTTAGTGTGCACAACCAGAGCGTGTATACACGGTTCGTGTGTACACGTTTGTTGTTCTTTTTTTGTTGATTTTGAATTTGTATTTGTACTTGAGTTCGCAGAAATATAATAGCCCTTGAGTGGGTCAAACCGGCAAAAGTGATCTTTTTAAGAAAGAAGGTAAGAGTAATAACTTTGGCGGACCCACAAAGGAGATTTTGGTTGTTTCAAGGGAGTTGGCGGGGTTGCGGTGTCAATATCACTTTTTGTTTTACAAACTTATGAAAATTCATCCGATTTCCCTTCCTTATGTAATTTCACTTCCTTAACTTCTCCTTCTCTTTTATGTAAAACTAATTTATGTAATTATGTAAAACTCATCTGATTTTACTTACTTATACCGCTGGTAACCGGTATAAAACTTTCTTCCCTGCAAGTTAAGTTTTTCTTCTTTGAAATCAGAAAATGTGTTCCAGTTGTGACGATTTTTGATGTTTGAGGGAGGGTGGTCAGGGGCGGATACAGGTTGGGGAAGCCAAGAGGCCGTAGCCTCTTCCAAAACTCTGAGAAATTCATTTCCCCTTCCCAACATTCCCAGAACTTGAACGTTTTGCCTATTTGCCAGAACGTTCGAGAGTGTGATGCTTTTTCAACTTCGTGGAACAGAATTTGCAGCTATTTGTAAATAAAAACAAAACGCATATTGGCGCAGTTCATCCATGATTGGTGCGAGCGTCGTGTTCTTTTATGTGAGGGCGATAAGAGCGTTGGTCACTGCTAAGCGTTACAACTTGACATACAGTAACCAAAAACGTCCATGATCTCTGTCCTCACTGATCCGCCCTCTCGCGAAACGAGCACGGCCGACAGCCGAAAATATATGCCCTGCTACCAGCTATAGGTGTTTCTCAAAACACAGCAGCATTGGGCTGTAAGTACCTATTTTATGTTTGTGGGAGCTTAGTCTAGGAGCAAAGGTAGACTCAGGGGGAGGGGGGAGGGGGAGGCAAACGAGGCCCTCCCCAAGACGGCTGAAGGGGGCTTGTATTGCATTTTTAGAACGATACTGAGCATTCCGAAAGGGAAATTAGGAATTAAATTAGGCACACTAATATTAGGTAGACTCCTAGTCGTAAATATCAGACAAAAAGACAGGTACCTATTCGGAATGTTAAAATTTGGATAGGTTGGTGGGCTGAACGGTCCCTAAAAGTTTCACGAAACAAGGCGTACAAAATAAAAATAGAACTCGATGCATTGATCTCGAAAAACATGCAAAATGGGATGTTCCTGCTACTTTCGTACCAAGGGAATCATGAAATACATAAGTTTTTGGAGACATACTGTTCCTTCTTTTTGAAACTTTTTTCGACCCTTCTTTCCTAGATATTCATCTTCAAAGTTGGTGTTCGGACGTTGATTTTTGGGGGGTTGTTAGCGAGAGATCCTCATGATTTCTTACATAAGACTTACAAGTGGAATTCGATGCGTTGGTAACGAAATGGGGCGGTTTGTTACCTGCTGAGACTTTCGACTCCAAATCTCAAGCATTCAGACTTTGATTTTTTGTGGAAAAGGGCCTGGTAATGATACGCCTATAGACATCAGGAGCGACATCCTCGCCGTTGTCCGAAACGCCCGGTGCGAGTGGCGGATGACGTGGACGGACGGCTGGTTTACGGATGTTTTCGGAGACTTCCTCCCGATCGGAGGCGAGAGCTGAGTGTCCACCGTCGACACGTGCAGCTGCGAGCAGGACACTGGTCCGCCTCCATTCAGTGACTGCATCGGATCGAGCGCCGCTCATCCAACGACTGCCCGGGCTGCAACGACGTAGACTGACCCGCGGCCCTGTGCCGCGTCTGCCGGGAGGAGGTGGACTCACCTCAGCACGTCCTGCTGCGAGGCCTCTCCCTTGCGGAGTACGCCTCCACCTCCTCGGTAACATCTTCAGGCACATAGCACAACTCCGACTGGACGCCGTGGTGGCCACCGGTTAGGAGAGAAGACCCATTACAACCTTGATGCGCGAAGTTTGAAAAAAAAAATTGAATTGAAGTGATCCGATACTTTTGAGATGTGTGCTTGGATGCAAATGAAATGAACTAATTAATGAACTACGTATAATGCGAAGGCTGCACAGTGTGCCGTACAAAAAAGTTGATAGTTTTTTTGTTTAGTTTAGTTTGTTTTAGTGTTTTAGTTTAGTTTAGTTTGTTTAGTTTAGTTTTTTTACCGTGGTTCCTGAATCCCGACCCCCCCCCCCCCACACACACTCAAAACCCGTGGCGACCCCGCTGTCCACGGACGTCCAAACTCCGGCGGCCCGGCCACTGTAGATTTGTCCAGTTTGCAGCGATCGTTCCTGTCGAGATGTATCCACCAGGGTTCGGTTCCGTTCAGCTTTGTCCAGGTTCTCCAGCGAAAAAAAAAATCAGAAAGACAACTCTCAGTGTCTCGCTTCTGCCCTATCACACACAAATCATTACATACGTAGCACAGTTTTGTTGTGCCTCTGCTCACTATGGAGACGGCCGCGAGCTGCCACACAGGCGCATCAGCCGCGAGCTGCCACACAGGCGCATCAGCAAGAAATGCACAGAATGGCAAGAAGTACTTTCATCCGCATTACGTAATTACCCGAATCCTGCGACAGACATGAAATCATTTTATCTCCCTCAGCGCAAAACTAATAAGAAACATTACTGTAGATTGAATATGGACGAATTTTATCTCACTTTTATTGGCATGTGTAGATGATAGCCAGGGGTTTCTTCTTCAAACAAGTTGACGTGGCCGAGGTAGGAAAAATCGCTCAAAGTGATCAAAATCCAGAATTTCTCCCTGGAGTTAGTATTTATTTAGTACATGATACTAACGAAATACTAAATTTGGTGCGAATTTCTACCTGGATTTGGTCCACTTTCTCGCCTAAGTTGGGGGACTCAAGCCAGTGTTGGGGGGGGGGGGGGCAAGCCCCTCCCCCCCCCCAACAACACATGAATTCAAAAGTGGGGGGGGGGGGGGGGGGGGGGGCCCCCACGCCCCCCCCCAACAACAACTGAACGCAAAACTTTATCCCTGATGACAGCGCTTATCGTCCTCGGAATCATGGCATGTAGACACTGCGGGGAAATTAGCTGAAGTATGTTTTTGGCTCGTGAAAGTGGACTGTGGCTAGTGGGCAATTAACTTTTTCTGTACAGGTGGTTGCTAAATTTTAAGCAAGCACAATGTTTACGTGAACAATTCGTTTAACCCTAGTCATGCTGGGGGGAGGGAGGGGGTTGTATCCCCTGAGGTTTTTCGGATATAGCGCCCCCCGCCGTTTTGCAACAATTTATCCCACATTCTTTCCGCACCTATTTTACAGCCATTTTGACATTTGATAACTGTTTGACCAGAGCTCAAATCTGACAATACTGGAAAGAACGTTTCAAGAGCTTCCGAGCGTTTTTTGCCCTCGTATTTTCCTAGATGTCACAGTTCCCGAGATAATGGGATTTTTTTTAAATGTCCTTATATTGGTACAGATACTAGCAACTTGACTCTTGATGACCTCTGGTAATTTTAATATTGACCTCAGCCAATAAATGACCGAAGTAGTTTTTATTTTTCCGGAGCTTTCGAAAGATTTTTTCTCTACTCCCATAGGAGCCGAAATCGAATGTTAAAACATCCCCCTCCCAGCAGGATGTGAAAAATGAAGATGCCCAGCGGAGCGCGGATTAACCTGCCATTGACTGGGAGGGCAAAAAGTGACATTCCCCCTTGTCGAATATGTTGAATCACTAAAAAACAGTTGGCGCTAACAACGCGAAACTTAACATATCTTCTCGTACATCGATTTGACATCTTGTGAGAAAAAAGAAAGCAGTTCCGTCGATTATTTGTTGAGATATATCGATTTTTGTGATGTCACTACATCCCAATTCGGGCCGAAAAGTGCCAAATGGTAAAAAATACGCCCCAAATCCAGTTTTAACATGCGCTCTGGAGGTGGTCTCAGAATTCAGCGCTCTGTAGGGGGGAGGGCAGAATCTGCCCCCCCCCCCCTCCTACGATCTCGGCTCCTATAAAAGCTAGAATAACGAAATTTAGGGTGTAGGAGCGGGCGTAGGGGAACTCTATATATAGAGTTGAAAATTGAGATGAAAATTGCATATATAGAGATGGAAGAGATGAAAATTGCACACTATATATAGTGCGCAATTTTCATGACTCTAGGTCAATATTTTCAAGATCAAATGCGGTCAAGTTTGAAAAAAATATCAAATTATGGCCTAAAAATCCGACCTTCATGTTCTTCGCTCTAGCTCAAAAACTTTGATAGCTAGGAAGAAATGAAGAAAAGCAATCGAAAGCTCTTGAATTTCCCTATCGCAGCATTGTCCTCAGATTTGACCTCAGGTCAATAGTTTAGGCTGCAGAGGTTATCAAAGGTCCTTATAACTAACTAATTCCTTGCCACTGCCAGTGCATGTCTTCTTACACTCTTCTTTAATTTTGTTTCAATTTCTTAGCTGGGAGTGCCGCGACTTTAAATTATTATTTGTTTGTGGTGTTAACGTATGGTTCTGTCAGTCGTTGGGATCGCGGGAGGGGGAACTCCTGGTCACCTGCTCATGGGTGGCGGTGTATTTATAAAAAAAAAGTGTGCGAAAAACCTCAGAGGGAGGACCCCGGACAGAGATGGTGGTAAACTTTAAGATTCTCAATCATGTTCTCATCCATTTTCATGCTGACAATAACTATTGAACAGAAAAAAATCATAGAATATCACGAACGTCAAAAGGTCCCTACATTTGCCTCGTAAAATGATATTTTGCCAGGCTGGTATTTTCTAGCGAGTCAACACAGCTGATATTCAGAACACGTCACCGGCGAATTGGTCCACATTTTACCGCTCAGTTCATTGTCATGCGGGGGCACGTAAAAGCCAGCCGACGTTCTATTGCCAGTAAATGTTAACGACTACCCCGTGTCGCGCGGAATTGCCTTCCAAGTCCGTGGAGAACGGTGGATGGTGGCAGTGGGTACTCTTGTCTGCCGACAAGCGCTGCAGCCCCTATCCTTACCAGAGTGAAGGCGGCAGCGACCATGGGCGCGTCGGGCACACTGCCAGGGGGAGCCGACTCCATCAACAGGTTCAGACTGACGGCCACAGACCAACGACAGTCAGATGGTGTGCTGAGCTATTCTGTGCAACCCGCAAGGTTGACAAAATAAATGAGAAAGCATGATTTGATGGTCTTTGAAGTAAAAAAACAACGAATATATATGTGGCTGTACATTATCTAGTATCTTCCTATAAAGTATATGATACATGAGGACTTGCAAACAAATGGAATATTTTTATTTGAAATAATGTCGGAAATAAAGTGCTGCTGAACATTTCTCACAATGTCAGTTATACTCGTAACAGGCGAAACCACCACAGCCACCAACATAGTATCTAACCGCTCTATGACAAATCCAATGACGTCATGTTATTCTTATCGGTACCTTTCATTTGATTAACTTTGTTTTCATTGGTTTTTAGTCCCGAACTTACATTTTCATCCCGTTTCTGACTACAGTGGTGTTGACGAGGCGACACTCCTTGACAATCATGTACTCGAGGCTCTGCGGGTAGCCGTCGAAGTCCCACGAGTTGTGCCGACTTCGGTCTGCCGGACGTAATGACGAATGGTTAATGAACAAGGACGGAATGAGCAATGACTAACAACATGTAGGTACTGACAAGGAAATTAATAAGAACGTTTCGGGCTATTCATTATGATGAAAAAATTGTGACTGCGGTCATATTTTACCAAATACTTTATACTTAATTACACAAAATATAAAAAATATGTAACGAAATATTAAGTATAATCACGCGCAGTAGACGCAGTTGTCATACCTGGAACATCCTCGTGTAGTCCCTCCTTTCTTCGGCTCCTGCCCAGTCCAAAGCGGCTGAGATGGTCCTCCATCCTCTTTCTGGCTCGGTACAGGCTCAGCCTAATCGTGCTGGGGGCAAACCAGCACCCACTGACCCATGCACAGGAAAAAACTGCATCTGTGTCGGTCAAATACCGATGAATAAAAATGCAACTAGTGTTTAGACTCACTAAGCTTTTTGCGTTACCTACGAGTATGTGCAATGAACAAAGAAGGAGAATGGTTGATCTTTTGTCTCACCCGCCTCTGTTGTATCTCATGGCGCGGTAGACGGACTGTCGCCTGCTGCTGCGGTCGGAGCCTTCGCCGTCCTCGGCACTATCCTCCGAACCTTGACGGCTGGAGCCTTCCCTCCGGAACAAGGACGCTGACAGAGCAACCATACAGACGGGGTCACACGCTGACCCCTCCACCCCCCGGCGGCTGGAGCCCTCCTTTCTGAACAGGGACGCCGAGCAGGGGCAGGGGGCATGGGCCACAGATTGCGGTGTCAATATGCTACCTGCATTTTTATAACTGAAAATTTTGCTGACATCAGGGATAGAAGTTCTCGACCACTTCTTCAATCGTTTTTCTTAGGAACACATATTTTTTCCTTTTTTACAATATATTAAACCCAACAATTTTGTTGTAAAATTGTGAATTAATTAATGTAATTAGTATACAACACAGTATGAGTTTAATATTGAAAATACCTCTCACCCCCAGAAGTGCGGTCTAAAGAAATATTCCGCAACTACTGGAAAGTTGGTCAAATATCGAGCATGTCTTGGCCCAAAGCAAAATCGGTCAAAATGTTTAGCCGAAATGCCTCCCGTTAGGTAATCAGCCGGTGTCGGTCGGTCACAGATAAACATCAACATAACCGACGTCATGGATCTGGACAGCGAGAGAACATGTTACATTTTTTAGCGACACTGGAAAGGAGGTGCTCAGCAGGCCAAAGACATAGCAGTTCTCTGCGACCTTAGCTCCTTTCAAGGCGACAGCAGTCAGGATTTTGCTCGATGACGTAACTGACTCTAGTTATCCCCATTTTGTGCGTGGTCACTTGCGGTCTGGCTAGTGTGCCAGCAGAGTGTCGAGCGATGCGTTATGAAGTCCTAGACTTCTGTAGAAGGAGCTACTATTGGTCTTCAAAACTTTTCGTAAATGATATTGCATCTCCATTGAGCCAATCCTGACCTTCTGCACTCCTTATCAACTGTGAGAGACTGCCAAAAATCGGGAGAAGTTTGTTATTTATGTTATCTTGAGTCCATTGCGTAATCGAGCACCACTCTGATAGCAGTTCACCACCAGATTATTGACAAATTTGTGAATGTCTGCAGTGCAGTGCTGTGTTGACACATTTGTTGCGGTTGCGGATAGTGTTAGACAAACTACAAACTACACCGTATGTTGTGATCATGTATGGGAGGCGGTAATCGATGTACTTACAAGGGAATATAAACTCGACATTGGCGGCGCAGAATGAGCAAATGGGAAGGTTTTTAATAAGTTGCCTGTCAAGCAATTAGGAGTAAGTAAAGATAGCCTCATTCGATAAATACAATGTGACGTGTAAATATCTATTTTTTTGGCCCCGTGAAACAATTTATAATTGCTTCGGAGCCATCAATCTTCTCTAAAGCCATTAGGTAATTGCGTCAGAAGGTGAGTGCAGACATGCGTATGTTAGTTAGAAAACTACGAATATAGCATAGCACCCTTTAACTTACGTCTTCTAAGTCCGACGTCTGATGCAACGTTGGCAGCCGTTAAGTTGTCAATGACATGGAAAATATATGCAGGCATTACTGGCGTATTCCATCACTTCTGAGCATCACGACTAGAGATGCAATATTTTCCCTAAAATTGAATACCGGCCCCACACCACACCACCACATTATCCAAAAATACCGGCAATATCCGGCACTGCCATTGCCATTGCATTACCACATATGCTCAAATACCGCATAAATACCGCCGGTACTGAAAATATACTGGTATGCTGGTATTTAAATCTTGCACCTCTAATCACGACCCACCATCGAATAGTTTGTCGTTACTATCAAACCGGTATTGCGAGCGCGACACTGATAAAAACAGTCGTTCGCTGTTTGCAGGGAATCATGTTGCACGTTTGTTGCATGGTAACTATTTTTGCTTCCAAATTGATACAAAACAATGAAGGAGCTGAATGGCATAGCGGGCGAGAGCTCTATCGGTTGGCCGTCGTTTGAGGTAGACTGTACCGCATCACAGCAATGTACTGCGGCACAGTATCACCTATCTGTCGGCCTGTCGGCAGCCGCGGCAGCCACCGCGCTAAGCTGAGCTGGTTTATCTCGTCACACATGACTGCCCATGGCGCCCCGCCCTCCGGCCGTGACGTCAGCCGACTGGCGATGCCCGAGGCGGTATGTCACGCGACTCACCGAAGCGCGAGACGCGGCGGCTGCGCGGCTCTTCGGCGGCCCGCGTCGAGTGTCGTGTTTTCCGGCGGATGGTGGAGGCCGGACTGGGGCCCGGGGGGCTCTCGTCCCCGTCGGCGTCCAACATACTCTGACGATAGGAGGAACCGGGCGTGAGAGGTCACACTCATGAGCGTAGTTCGCTGATGGTCCTGGTAGTAGACGGCATAGACCACTGATCGATATCTCCCAAGTAAATACGCATTTATATTTGTACACCTACCTGGACGCTTGGTGCCTTCCTTATCACCGAGGAAAGTGACGCCACTGTGCCCTTCTTCCTGAAGAAGGACTTTTTGTGTCCTCTCTCCTCTCTGTCCTCCCTGTCCTCCATGTGATAATAGTTTGTGGGCGACTCCCTGGAGCCCGGCTCTGTCATGGTGTGAATACGGCTGCCGGAACAGGAGGAAAAAAACAATGAACTGAACGAAGGACACGGCATAAATCTCATCAAAGATGTTCGACTTTTGAGATATTTTAATTGTGTGTAACAACATTTTCTTCTAATAACCGCGGTGGATATGGAAGCGATCGTTTATCAAAGGCAATAAGCATTAGCAGTGTGTATAGTCGACAAGTGTTTTCTTACCGGACCACTTTGGTGGTGATGATGGTGTTCTGTATATTTTTCCGATCGGTGGAGTCAAGGAAGCCAGCTAGGAGCACTCTCCGGAAAATGCAGCCGTGGTTGTCCCGAACGTAAACCACAAACTGACGGACGTCATGGTACAGCGCCTGTGCAGGATAGGCAGACCGATCAGCCAAACCAGCCAGACGGACACGATCATCACCATTCTGCAGCTCGACTGTGTGCTTTACATTACAGATCTCAACTACTGGCATACGCTGAACACTCCTTTTATTACGTGAGTTTAACGTTATGCACCCATTTCCACAGCAAGTCATTGGATATGTGCTCTTTCAGCGGTACTCTGGCAGCATGAGAGGCTCTCACCAGGTGTTCGGGCTGTCGCAGTTCGCGCGACATGGCCACCAGCCGGCGCATGTACTCGCCGAAGATGATGCCGATCATCTGGCCCTCCACGCCGCGCACGCTGGCTGTGCCGCGCACGGCGCCGAAGTTGCTGGCGTAGCCGAATTGGTGGCCTCCGTCCGCCTGCTTGCCGGTCGCCCGCTTCTGGTCTGCAGGGGACGGGGAGGGCGAGGGGACCGGAGGGTCAGAGGTGGTGGGGCGCGGCCCGGCAGGGATAGGTGGAATTTTCGAATGTAAATAAGGCATTGGCAGGCAGCCCATGAAACCACAACAAACGCGACGATCGGCTTTTAAGACGGCTGCGCGCTAGCGCCACTCGGTGCGCGCGATATCTACGATGTCGCCGCGACATTCCGCAAAGAAGTTGAGCCGGATCAGCGCTTTTCCGCAGCGGGCGGCAGAAAGTCGCCGCGACATTACAGTTTCCCTGCGGCGAATGGCACTAGTGTGCGGCCGTCATACCTCTCCTACTTTGTCATTTCTAACACATTTTGCAGCCATATTATGTCATGAAAAATTGTTATTTATGTCCGCTTTAACATTCAAATGCTTTATTTTT
>JARFNZ010128047.1:0-11528 GCA_031763405.1 Balanus nubilus
TTACAAAGGGAGTTCGGCAAGCCAAAAAGTACCCCCCCCCCCCCCCCCCCCACCCAGTAAGAAGCGGGTTGATAATTCAAGCAAACAACTTCGGTGAGGCTTATAGCACCCATCGATGAGAGCCCAGGTGACTGCAGATGTCAAGAAAGTTAAACGCTTTTTTCTAAGTAACAGACAGCCAAACAGTCACACTTATGTCGCCCATGCGTCGCCAGCTGCAGATGGTATGCGCACTAGATCGGAGGATTCTCAGAGATATCCTGAAATGGAACTTTTGACTGCATCTCCTGTGCCGACCGCCGGCCTGGAACAAGACATCAAGACAAGAGGCATGCGAGTGGGTTTCCTCATTCTACCACTTATTCCATGAGAGAGTTGGGAAGCGCTTCTCTCACAGTGCCATGGGAGACGTGTCGCCATGGTTGAATATGTTGCCAGAAACGATTTCCAACCCACAAACATCGCTTTAAGCTCCCATGCTTTCGCGCATTCCAGCTGGCCTGTTCTTGGTAAACGTGCAACTGGGATGAATTACCGAATAATGGTCCTGGGATAAAATTTACAAATGTGATCAGAGAACTCTCCTGCACTGCATGTCCAAAATGGTAATCAGACAAAATTCCCCAGTTTTCAAAAACAAATTTGTATCAACTTAAATGTCTTAAATGTTAAATATTAAATGTTAAATATTAAATGTTAAATGTTAAATATTAAATATTAAATGTTAAATATTAAATGTTAAATATTAAATGTTAATGATTAAACGTTAAGTAATTTAAATTTTAGATAACATATATTGATTGTTATCAGTAACTCTAATAGTGGAATTCGTCTGGAGGAAAACCGATAACTTAAAGGGAGATAACGACCTTTTTATTTTTTTTAACGAATTTATTTCGGTTCCTGTATGGTATAGCAATAATACAATATACATTTAACACTAAATAAAATAATTCCCCAAGATGAAGTTTGAAGTTTTGAAAAAATAGAAAATAAGTACTTGTGCGATGTTGCAGTATCGCCCATTGGGCCTTGGCCCATCCCTACAACTAATGTTTTGAAGTAAGTATAATTGGCGCGTTTGATACCAAACCACGGATATCTGTCGTGATAGTGTTTTGCGTGTTTATACTGTGCGCGATAACAAATATTTAGGTTTGCCCAAGATTCTTATAGATAGGTATGCCCATATTTGGGTTTATACAGCCTTGGGATTGCCGTAATGTACGGACATTGACGGACATTGACATTATTCGTTCGTCCTCTTTCATCCTCGACCATACACATAAAAAGAACACAGCCCCGATAATAGAACGCGGGACGCGAAGCTGAGGGAAATTAGAAGCAACAAATGTCCCAAGCGCGCCATGAAGGATAGCAAAGAAGCTGGTACGCGAATACGAAATTGTCAAATCGAGTGCCTACCCAAATCACCTAAATAACTTTTGAAATATGAAAATCCAGTCCTAGGCACTTCAAACATTTTCACCGATAAAAATACAAAGCTGCCATTCATATACTGCACTTACGATAATCCTATCATCGGTTTAGATAGTTTTTGTGTTTTAGAACATCGTAAAATCAGCCGCCAGCCAAAAACAGTGGATTCGGGTGCTTTTTTGCACAAGGCTACTAAATGTTTGAAATTAGTGGAAACAGGAATCACCTAAATGAAGATATACTTAGCAAATGATGTCTTTAGAAAACCATGCGAGACGGGAGGATATCTGTGATTTTATTTGTAGCACTTAAATGCCTTAGGAGCATCGTAAGCCCTTTCGATCACAAATAGTCGGAATTTTGGGTGGGAAATCAGTTGGAAATTTAAAAAATGTCAAGTACTGGCAAGTACCGTCGATTTCCAGCTTGGATCGATTTGCATGTTTGACTTCAAATATGTTTTGATCAGTGGTGTTTTATGAAAAATGTGAGTAATTTACATATATTTTTACCTTGTGATCCCATTTCCACTTAACTCCATTTTTATAATAAAAGGTCATTATTTCCCTTTAATTTTTCCAGACCAATCCTGGAGGTTTTGTAATATCTCAGCAACTAAAGGTATTCTGGAGTAACGCAGGCGTGGTTTAATTCGGGAAAAAATATTTCCGCATCAATTACTCCACATTACTCGTCATATTGGTTTAGAAGAAGGCATGCCTCGTATAGGTCAAGTCGACACTGGCAGTAAAGTTGATCTTGGGTTAGCAAAAACTCGCTTTTGTCCAATTCTTCGTAGATCAGCCACGCCAGCTCTGGTGTATAGACTGTGCCGCATTACTGTAGTACCGTGCGGGACAGCCTACCAGCCTACCTACGCGACGTTCAACAGAATGCGCATTGGGCAGGCATCAGATAATTGAAAACTTCTAAGATTTTGAAGTTCAAAAAGGTTTCCCAACAGCTGTGCAATTCGTTTAACTGTATACCCTGCACACTTAACACAGTCGTTGTTTGTGTGTGATTGCTGAAAGCTGAAAATGTGGCGTGGGATTTGCCTAAATAAACACGATTCAACACTACATCCGGGCCAGATGTGCCCAAACCGAAGCTAGTACGTCCGGTGCCAATGGTTTGCATTTTTGGTGCTGAGTGATAAGGTAAATCCTCTTAAACTCAACCTCCGTGAAAGATGTATACACTCAGGGATGCTTTTGATATGAATTCATCCACACTTTTTCCCGTTTTGCTTGTCCTTTGCATCACCTTCTCTGTCACTGTTTGTGGCGACGATTGCACTCTGGTCTGTGCTGACTAACCCGGCAACCCTGGCTGCCTATGTACCTGCCTGGTCCGTCATTTGGCACCGCTGGCCCTTCTGCCGTCGCTCTGAGGGCCGGCGGTACCGAAGTTTTGGCCGCCGTCTGGCCGGACGGCCGTCGAACCTTGACCCGTTCCGTCACGGTGCTGCCGCTGCCTGGGGGCATCAGAGGAATTCCACGGCCCAGGGGCGGCCCACCGAAGAGTGTCCGTGAAGGTCATCCTGGTGATTCGCGCTCCATTGCTTGGCAACCGCTGATTGAAATATCTGGGTGCACGGGATATGAGGTAGGTTTAGAAACATCTTCATACGCAGAGGAGCGTGAAGGGCACAGTACCGCGTTATCGCATCGTTGCATCAAGAATCCAGAGCTAGAGTCGTGGTGTTTTCTCACTTAACTCTGAGTCGGCTGCGACTTCTGCTTGCCCCCCTCCCCGTTTTCGGGGAGCTGAAGCGGCTCGGTTGTGACCGGGGGCGGTGCCAGGCGTCACCAGATGGCAGTTCTGGCCTCGGTCCAGTCCAGCGCAGTCCAGCGGGTGCCATCCGGCGGCTCTCACCAGCTGCTCCCAGCAGCCGTCTGCTGCTGCTGCCGCCACGGCCAGAGACCTGGCCAGCATACCCCTCCGGAACCTCACGGAACGCCAACCTGGCACAGACGCCGTCCGGACTCAGCGACACCTCACATGACCTCGGTGACCACCTGTACCCGGCGACAGGCGGGCTGCCTGCCGGGGAAGTTTCCATTTCGAAGTTCGCTATATTATAAAATTATTTATATTAATTTATTTATGGGCAGAGTTGTGCTACTGCCTCATTTGTTTGGCATTTAGGGAACCAGTTTGACTAGATAGCTTTGTACTAGCAAAAGAAGTTGAATGATTAAAAGGAAGTGTCAACCTGAGAGCTGAGATAGCAGAATTATAGCTTATTTTATAGAAATCACATGTTCTAAGGCTGATTTGCTCAAAAACTCTACCTAGCTGCCTCTAGAGAAGAGTTTGTATTGAATTGGCGATGTTTTGCCAGGTGACCGTTTTTTACCAGATGCGCGTGATATCTAAGACGCCCTCTAGCATCGGATCCCTTAGCAGCGGCGCCAACGTCCGAGCGTCCCGCCCGGCCGCCGGAGCGATCGGAGGCTGTCATGCGCTCAGCCGGCCGTTGGAAGGAACATGCTACGGCTCTCGCCATTTAAAACAGAAACTACTGATTCTTCCTATGATATAAATTTACTGTCAAAACCTGTGTAATATTTGTCGTTTTCACCTCCGAATACCCATTACTGACAAGTTCCCAGAAATTTTACAAGGTCGACAGTTTTGTAAGTACAATGACGCTCTCGTTGTCATCCTTATTGAGGTTAACACTATTCGATAGTGTAGATAGTTGAGTCAGACCTGCCCCTAGCCCCTTCGGACGTGTCCTTCGCCGACGCTCCGACCTAGTGTCGCGAGTCGCGGGTCCACGACCTCATGTCGCCGGCGGGGACCAAATACGGGCACGCTGACGCCTCTCCGCCACCTCTGTCCAGTCACGTGACGCGCATGCGGCCACGGTGACGGTGACGGTGACGGTGACGGTGACGGTGACGGTGACGGTGACGGTGACGGTGACGGTGACGGTGACGGTGACGACGGCCCTGCTCCGGTGTCGTCTCCTCCTGGTGACAGCGGGTGACGGTGGGTGACGGCCACCGCTCGGATGTCGCGCTCTCCATCGCGGCGGTGACGGCGGCGTGTCGCTGCCAGCTGGCGGTGCTACCGTGATGCCCGGCAAAGCGTGGCAAACCACTAGACCTCCTGCGGCCGGTAGGCGTATTATGTTACCTGTTACGTGAAGGATGAGTTGCACAGCAAAATGATGAATAGTTACATTCTGCAGTCACTTATAGCGCGGGGGATATTTGGGAGCTGAGTTGGAGCTGTTGACGTCGGACACATATTTGGGGATTGGGGAGTTGGAGGAAAGAAAAGAAAAAGAACCTATTTTTTAATATAATTGTATGTGTTCCTTTTTATTTATTAACCCAATCTGACTATGGAAAGCAGCGCGTACAACATTTGCCGTTCTGAACGCTGCGTTAAATCAGTTTGGGACGTCCCATCGTTGGGAGCTGGCACGGCTGGCTGCTGACAGCCTGAGGCGTTCCTGCTGTCACGCCGACGGTGCGTGATACGCCTGCTGTGATGTCACCAGTGGCCGCGACGCCCCCGGGGTAGACGGCGGCGGGATCGGCCCCGCCGCGCCGCTCGGAGACGGCGCTTTTCTTAGCTCCTGGCCCGGCCGCCAGGGGCCGACCGCGCCAGACATGCGGCGCAATCGCCGCGAAGTGGCCGCCGTCGTCTCAGACGAAAGTCGATCTATTCAGCTGCAGGATGTTTTCTGGCGTGTCGCCGCCATCCCTCTGGCCGGCGAAAGTCGCGGTGCGGCGGCGTCTGGACACCGGCCAGCGGCGGCGGCGGTCTATTGCCGAGGAGTAACGAGCCTGGGTCCCCGCCGGTTGGTGGTCGGGAATGCGCTGCGATCGAGTTCCGTCGCCGCCGCTGCCGCCGGGAACGCGACGCCGCGGGTTGTCTTCCGTCGCCCGCCGCGACGCCTCAGGCGTTTTTCTTCGCTGTCTGTCTGCCGCGGCCGGCGGCGGCCGTATTTTTAGTGAGGCGCGATGTTTTCATGGTCACGGCCCCTGACGCCTGCCGGAGGCCGGGCTGACTGCCTAGAGGGCGCTACTGAGCAGTCTTGCTCCCGCTCAGGTACGGTAAATGTGGCAACTGGCAGGGCATCTGCTCACGAGCGACACCTGTCGTGTTGAACACGCATCAGGCGTGGCCGGCTCGGTTGTACCGGGAATCTGCGTGTCGGTACGGTCGCTAAGTAGGTCAGCGAGCTCGTGCCGGCGCTGCACGGCAGGTGGTTCGTCGGCCCCGGCAGGCGGGGTCGTGTTCTGCTCCCGACTGCCGCCCGACAGACGCACAGCTAACCCATCCAAGCATGGAGCTGCGCCAAGTTTGTGCGGTTTCCCTCCGCGCGAGCGCTGCCCTTCGGTGGAGTAAGCAACTTTTTACAAACATTTGGTGCCAGGTTTACGGAGAAGTCACAATAAAGCGACTCCCGGCGGTGAAGCCCTCAGGTCCGGGTCGAAATAGTCCCACTGGCGCACACAGAGCCCCGGCTCGGACTTAGGCTCCCTCCACTGCATTAGTGAATGTTTGGAACGCAGAAGTTTCCATCGGAACGGATGTAGTAGTAAAAGGTGATGCGAATCTGGGAATTTTCGAGATCCGGCCTACGTACACATGGAAATGAAAACGGCGGTGGAAATGGCTGCGACTTGAGAACTTTCCACTGTTCAGTATACAGGCTGTTGTTCAAAAGGAATACATACGTCAATCACGCACCAAGTCGAACATTGAGGCGCGATTTTCGTGAGAATAGTTTTGCGAATACCGGTCGGTACGGATGTTTCCGACCTGAAACAAAAGCCCCGAACTGGCCGCCGTTCAAGCCAAACGTTTGTCCACGCCCATCGATGAGGTCTTTTCCCGGCGCGTTCGTTTGTTCGAACCCGAGCGTGAGTTTACCGCGTCTGAACGACCCCCAGCCCTACCGAATGACGAATACCCCACGCTACATAGGGGACGAAAACGAACGGAATCTCATTCTGGAATGGTTTTGTGTTTGGGTCCTCCGTTCTTCCATTTCTTCTAGCTCACCCATTCGGCTC
Organism: Balanus nubilus; assembly: GCA_031763405.1. Classification (NCBI taxonomy): domain Eukaryota; kingdom Metazoa; phylum Arthropoda; class Thecostraca; order Balanomorpha; family Balanidae; genus Balanus; species Balanus nubilus. Next base: position 6,483 of record JARFNZ010128047.1, read on the forward strand.
TCCCTTTGCTCTGCCGCCCTACGTGTGTCAAATGCTCAGCCCTGACGGCATCGTGTCTCTGATGTTGCAGTGCCAAAGACGTGGTGCGTGTGTTCAAGACGGACAAGCGGTACACTATCGCACAGTACAGTGTGCTGAAACACTCGCCTTTGGTCAGGAAGCTGCTCTGGTGAGATACATTTTGAACTTATTCTGTAATTGTGTTGTTCTTTTGTCGTTGAGGACCTTAAATGTTTTGAATATTGAGACTCATACGTGTGTGCTTACTTGGAGATTGTAAGCTCTTTGGTGACGTTTCAGTGCAATCAACTTAACCGGTACTTTAAGTATTTTTAAGATTTGATTTGCTTCCATATTGTATACCATTGTGTTGATCTCATCTCCAGAGATGCAATAGTTGTAGCTGGTCTGGCCTTGTGTTCGTTTGGCCCCGGGATCTGGTGCCCGGCACCAGATCCCAGGCGTTTGGTGACGAGCCAAAGATTATCTGTTGGTTGATTTGTTGCGCCCAGGCGGCATTTGGCAGTCCAGCAGTCATCGTCTGCCGATCTTACGTTATATAACACAGAAGCCGCTGTCAGATGTCGCCAGAACGGTATCATGTCAAATCAATAGCGGTCCGTGTATGATTATGGTACATGAACCGTGGTTAGTCGTCCCGAACTCAGCTCTTGTGTGGAGTGGGGCGAAGCGCCCATGGAGTAAAACGCCCACCCCCGGTACTTCTAGGACTGTTCACATTTTGCGAAATTCTAAATAGCTGTTTGTAAGACCACATACTACTTCGTATACGGACTTATGTAGCGATAGCTGCAAGGCGGCGGTTTTGTGGCAACGGAAAGTTGTTTTGTTATGTTTTACATTTCAGTTACATTTCATACTATTTCGTGCAAAACCTAACACGATTTAATGTGAGGAGGACCGTGAAGTCTTTTTAGGATAAATAGATGGCCATGAGAATTTATCAAAAATAATGTTTGTGTGAATTATGGATTGTGTCATAACGGACTGAAAATAGTTGTCGGCGAGCAATATTGGGTAATGAGCCCGTTTTCAAATGGGGTAAAACGCCTAATTATGTGAAATGAAATGATCAATAACATGGCAGTAGTTGCATATTTTATTTAATAAATTACCAGAACAAAGGAATATAGACTAAAGGCGGCCAAGCCCCGCTGCCTGCTGCCACACCCCGCAATTATTACAAGAGAGAGTGCAATTTTCAATAAACTACGATAATTGTCATAAAAACGCTAAAAAAACGGAATGCACCCACAATGCTCCTTCTACATGCTAGGGAAGACAAAATAATAACGGACAGTGGCCGTAGGTGTTCGTTTGGAAAATAAAGGCTATGGCGGTGCTCTCCTCATGGCGGTGCTACCCCCGCTTCCCGTAGAAATTTGCAAAGACAACGATGTTAAATTTGATTCAGTAAACAAAAGAATAGATTTAAGAATATATGTATTCCTTTATTCCTTTGTTCTGGTAATTTATTAGATAAAATATACAACTACTACCATGTTATTGATCATTTCATTTTACATAATATCCTTCACCATGGCAAAAACAACCATCGAACACATCAAAACCGCCTAATGCCCAGTATGGGTGGTTACACCATGAAGAGTGCACCAGTAATATCAAGTAGTTCTGTGTTTTCTAAAGACTTCGGGTAAAAGTTTTCCCTTTTTCATTTGAGATTTTTCGAATACACTTTGTCACGAATCTACACTTTAATACTTTATCTCTATCTATCCCGCGCACTGCCAGGGGTTAGCGCCGAACACCGTCTGCCGGGGGTGGAGTTGATTTCCGTCCCGCCCCCAAGATCTCGAAAACCACGTAACGTAGCGACAAGCGGTAAACGACGTTAGATAGCTCGTGACACGGACTTTAGCAATTACTGAGGTTATTTTAAGTAAGGTCAATATTGAGGCCACCAGAGGCCACCGAAAGTCAAATTTTGCCATGTTGCGAGTATCCGGGACTCGCTTCAGAAATCCCCGATTTTCTCGGGAACTATTAAGGTAGCTAGAAAGAGACGGAAAAATAGAAAGGTTTTGAAATTCCCTATCACGGTATTGTCGTAAAATTCGACCTCAGGTCAACGGTTCAGGCTTTAGAGGTCTTGAAAGGTCAAATAGACCATTTTTGGCAAGAACTTTTTTCGCGAATAACTTTTTACGAAAGATAACGCAATTGTTTTGACACCATCGTGTTCCTCTCGTCGAGACGAATCGAAGCATAACTTTTTGACCTGATAAGGTAATTTTCAAATTTTGACATCAGGTCATTTTATCTTTTTTTCGCTTGTCGATACGTTGCGTAGATTTTGTTCGATGTTAGGGGAGTGTACATTAACCCTCCGTAGTTGACACGAATTTCCGGTACCGCACGACCATAACTCGGACAATATCAAGTAGAAAGATATTAACTGTTTTTTTTTCTGCACATATAGTGGTTTGTGTTCTCTAACATGTATTCTGTTCCTTTTTTTCTTTTTTTTTAATGAATATAAAAGATGTTATTCACAATTTGTTTTTTTTTACAGAAAAACGCACAAATACTTTTCGACAATGGCATACACTCATTTAATATATACACAAACTAAACACACAAACTGTACACAAGCACTTTACATTCTACTCATTTGCCGGATCATGCCCGGACTGCTAAACCCGGCCGTCGATGGCCGAGTAGAACAGGATGTAGCCGTCGGGGCTCTGCACTGCGTCGATGTTCTGTTGGTGCACCTCTTGGTCATTGAACATGTGCCAGCGGTTCGAGTTTGCGCAGTAGCAGGAGGCTGTATACTGTATAGTGGCCACTCTCTATTGAGCCGACGGGGTTCACCGCACCCTAGAGGCAGTACTTGTGGTGACGATACTGGGCCGCCTCGTTGATGACGTAAGGGGACATGTCGAGGTTTTCTAGCGGGAACTTCACGTCGGAGTTGTTTTTCCTCCAGACACCATCGCTGTAGAACCTCTGGGTGTGGATGATGAACACTAGCGGGAGGCGCCAGATGTCCATCCATCCAGATAGCCATCCATCTAAGAGAAAATGTAGTTTTCATGTCGCACCTAATTCGTATTGGGTTTTACTTAAAAACTCTTCAGGAGTTGTTAATTAAGTATGTAATGGCTTTGGGCCATAAACGCCCGAAGATACCCCCCAAAAACGGTCCTGGAGCCGCATATGACGCAACTTTAAAAGTATGCCGTTAGATGCGCATTGAATATTTAGGGAAGGTCACCATGTTTGGCAATCCTAGGTCAAACAGTAAATGTATGTAGTCAGTCGTCGCTCCTGATACCCAATCATCATGTACCCTGGCGGCGCTCAGTCGGTGACTGCTATGTCTCGTGCCGTGCCCCTAACAGGTCCAGTGTGCTGGTGGGTGGCCTGGGGGCCGCGCTGCTGCTCACACAGCTGAAACGGTAACCTGGAGCTGCGCAGCTCGATGAACAATGCCCTCCTGGATGACAGCTGCACGCATAACATTGATCCCCTAACAAGGGAACTACCCTCAGGCCACATCGGTGCGATATCTGTTCCTGGTCAGTGCACCTTGTCTGTGATATTGTGATATTTGTAAGAATATACGACACGCCTTTTTGTTTTGTTTGAAGTAGCCGAGTGAGGCCTCGTTAACACTGCGACTTAAGGATTTGAATCAGTTTGAATGAGGGAATGAGGGTCTTCAATAGGTAGCAAATAGCAATCCCCTGTTCGAGGGTTCACATTACATCTTGTAACGTATGTGCCTGTAGCACAGTTCATTTGCCCGTGATTTGCGTTGCCTTTAAAAAAAATTGGACATATGATCGCTTCACAGCTCTACTGTCATCACACACCCACGCATGTAAACGGCTCCAAGACGATGCGGCATTTTGTGAGCATCGTTTCGTCACAAGCGTTGACCCAGCCGAACTCACTAGAAGCCTATCAGGCTGTGAGCCCTGGTTAGAATCAATCAAGCAGACTAACACACGATCTTCTGAAAGCTGAGTTGTATTTTCTGAGAAAGAACACCTAATTTCTGGGTAGCTTCAGCCTGCGGGCCATCAGTGGCCCCCGCGGATCCTCCGATCGCCCGGCACTTGTGTGTGGACCACCCGTGGCGCTCACGATGAGTTGTTTGAAATGATCCTCCGACGCGGTGATCGTTTGTCGGGGTTTTCAGTTCGGGTCATGATTCAGCTGTGGTGCGATCGCTAGAAGTGTGAGACACAACGTTCAGATTAGTCATGAGGAGTGTTCCTTCCAGTGTTTTTTTAGGTAGTGTGTCTGCTGACATTGGCCATATGGAGTTATGGACACGGGATTGTAAAGCAGATTTTTCTGAATCAAGTCTTACCTGCGTTTCTCCAGCATAACCCTTGTTGCTGAGATATTCCATTTACCCCAGCATAGGTATGGAATACAAAAGTTAACGGTTTTACCCCAGCCTGCTTCCACTACTAGAATTCGATGCAAACTTGCCAACGTACCGTGAGCGCTGATGGCAGCATTCAAACAAAACCCCGGTTCTGCTTCGACTGTTTGTTTATAATTTCCATTCGTCTTCACGTTCATCGAGTGTCTTACATGCGCCATATTACTTTACTTCTCCTTCGTCTGTTTGCCTTCACCTCACTAAGAAACGCTTTCATCGATTTTTAAACCGAAATTAGCCGATTCAATTTAAGCAAAACTTCAATTATTTTAGGCCTATATATGAATTTGATCTCATTCAAGCGTGAAAACCATTGTTATTTATTGTGGGAAACATACTTTTGGCGATTAACAAGAGAAGTCAAAATCTCTGTCTTCTGTCTTCGCAGTCTTCTGTGATTTGTTTCAAAGGATTTTGAAGAAGCGTTTTATTTTTGCATATTGACTGAATATAAACAGAGCACAAAAAGTGCCCAGCTGGTCATGCTGGAGAATTGCACCGTTTTCTAACGTGTATAAAATGCTTACAACACCCAAGGTGCGCTTGTTACACTGTTAACCCGCGTCCCGCTAGGGGGGGGGGGGGCAGAATCTGCCCCCTTCCGG
>JARFNZ010128058.1:0-11527 GCA_031763405.1 Balanus nubilus
AGGTAGTCGTTAGTTGATGCTTCGGTCATCCACAGGGCCAGCAACGAACCGTCGTGGCACGGTGAAAGGTGATTTTTATATGTTTGAATGACAATTTTAATAAATAAATGAATGGAAGATAACATTTAACAATATTGAACACCGCTGTTATTGAAATTTCGAAATCTAAGTGAACATTATTATGGTATTTGCAGTTCTAAAATCGAAGCTGCAGTGTCTGCTGTACATAACTGAATTAAATACCCATCCGTGTCGTCACATCAAAAACATTGTTTAATCAGGACATGTGTACGAAATTAACTAAATTATTTCGATGATGCTACGCGTCTTTCGGCAAAATCATCGATGTCGAGTATATTACATTCATTTGTGTGTTTTTTAAGCCAAAAACTCACAACGTGAAACTTGTCCAATATCCCCGCTGTCCCTGGAAAGCGTAAGCTGTTGCGTTCTGAACAGCGTTTCCCGATTTCGCGGCACATCTGCAGCGACCGCGCCATGCACTCTGCGTTTCTAGCGGTTCCAATTTATTTCACGAATGGAAAGTCATGTTCATGGATGAACCATGTTTTATTTGTGCGCGTGACAACGCCTGCTTTGGCAAAAATTTTCAGTGAAAAAAATGAAGAATAATCAGCTCAATGAAGGCGGGTCCAAAAAGCTGATAAGTTTTGCTGACAAGCCCATGCTCCGAAACTGCCCGGACGATTTTAATAATTTTTTCACTGTTAGATTCCGACAGGTTGGGAGAGGTGTCGTTTTGAGTTTAATTCATTTTAGTTCACTCTAAGTGGACTAAATCGGACCAAAACTTTTCGTACCAAATTTGCAGACAAGGCTATGCTCTGAGCCTTTGGGACCAATCTCGTCAAACGATACACCATTCGAAGCGGCTTGGTCTGAAACGGTGTCGTTTTGAATATCATACAGATTGGTCTACTCTAAGTGGACCAAATCGGTCCAAAACCACCGAAAACCGTTGCAGACAAGCCCATGGTCTGAACCTATGGGACAGATCTCGTCGAACGATACACCATTCGACGCGGCTTGGTCTGAAATGGTGCCTTTTTTGATGTTATACAGATTGAACCACTCTAAGTGGACCAATTGGTCCAAAACCATCGAAAACCGTTGCAGACAAGCCCATACTCTGAGCCTATGGGACCGACCTGGTCGAACGATGCACCATTCGACACAGCTTATTCTGAAACGGTGCCGGTTTGAATATTATACAGATTGGTCCACTCTAAGTGGACCAAATTGGTCCAAACCACCGAAAACCGTTGCAGACATCCCCATGCACTGAGCCTACGGGACCGATGTGGTCTCATAAGCGATCCAGTTTTCGGTGGTTTTGGACCAATTTGGACCACTTAGAGTGAACCAATATGTATAATATTCAAAACGACACCGTTTCAGACCAAGCCACGTCGAATGGTATATCATTTGGCCAGATCAGTCTCATAGGCTCAGAGAATGGGCTTGTCTGCAACGGTTTTCGGTGGTTTTGGACCAATGTGGTCCACTTAGAGCTGACCAATCTGTATAATATTCGAAACAGCACCGTTTCAGACCAAGCCGCGTCGAACGGTGTATCGTTCGACCAGATCGGTCCCATAGGCTCAGAGCATGGGCTTGTCTGCAAATTTGGTACCAGGAGTTTTGTTCCGATTTAGTTAACTTAGAGTGAACCAAAATTAATTAAACTCAAAACGGCACCTCTCCTAACCTGTCGGAATCTAATCGTGAAAGATTATGAAAATTGGTCGGGTAGTTTCGGAGCATGGGCTTGTCAGCCAAACTTATCAACCTTTTAGACCCTCCCTCAATGAAAGCTCAACACTTCACTCAACATAACCAGGAATACTGTTGGATTTTGAATCGTGTATTAGATAGTCTTTGAATAACTTTACTTTGAATGAAAAAACCTACTTCAGTAATTTTAGAAAATGTGAAAAGTAAAACAGGCCTTTGATTATTTACAATAGTTAAGTGCAAGTGAGAAGAGTCTGAGAAGTTTGTAGTTTACTCACAGGAGCTGCGCGGAGACAAATTTCGTTCGGGAAAGAACAAAATGAAGGCCAATTAAAAAGCTGTGAATTGAGTGTTTACATCATCAGTGCCATCGCTTGTGATACCTATATATACCTACCCCTAACTATCGGTGCGACTGTCGTATCTCTTGTAGCGCTGCGGCTGGTACAAACAGTACAAACAACAGGTATTTACCATTATTACATGTTTTTACATGTTGTTACATCTTAAATTCTACGCAGCTTACTACCAACAATTAACGATTTGTATATGCGTTTCCTGTAAAAATATTTTCACCCCGTCTTTAATTGTTATATGGGGGAAAGAGCAAAACCGACTTCAGAAAATGATAAAACACAAAACTAGGAAGTGTAAAACGCAAAAGCTAAGAAGTGAAAAACGGAAAAGCGACATAAGATAAGTACCATAAAACAATAAAACGAAAAAAACGAAACGCAAAAGCGCACAGTGAAACCTGAGCTACCACATCATGGACGGCGTCATCCTGCGGGGACTGGCATGGACAGCTTAGATGTAGATTTAGATGTAGATTTATATTCGTTTTTAAATCCAAAGTTCCAGGCATTTCCCTTATTTTCATCAGTGAGTCGGCTAGGCAACGAGACCCCGGTGCGGCGGTCGGTTCCTCGGGTCAGCGGGAGTCGTTCTCCGCCGCGACCCACGACACGACGGCCCTGCCGGATCCTGATGGTACGTTCACTTCCAGCTTGCTCTCCCCGTTATGCGACTTTGTAGAGGCTCTTGTTTTGGGGATGAGAGGCTCCGAGTTGTACTGAACAATACAGCCATGCTCTAAATTCTTCTTTTAACACGGTGTATAAGCATTCCTGAATGATTAACCGAGGCGAAACCGGTGGGACTTACTTCAGCGTGCTTTTATCGGTGAGTGACCTTACCCCAGCTGTTCCCTCAAATATCGCCTGAATCAATTCCAAGCATGCTTCAGACAATGAAACGACTTAGTCTCCAGCTGGACTGAGGCAGTGAATTTACTCCCACGATGTTTATGTACTGGTTTGTACTCATATTTCATTGGTATGTTAGGAACCCTGTTTAAAGGGACATTGTCACCTAACATACAAAATTTGACAGGTTATAGAGCCAGTTTCCCCTGTTCAACCGCTCCAATCCGTTTCAAAAACGTCGCCCCCAATCGTCTGCAATCTTCATTCAAAGATCGATTTTTCGCACTAGTTTTAGTAAAACCAAGGCCAGTAAAACCGTAGGTACTTTCCTAACCCAACAGACTCTGGAATGACTGGAATCGCACCGTTACTACAAGACATACGAAGGAGAAATTTAATTAGGATTTTGGAGTGTACCAACAAAAGAATGTTATCGTCGTGTTTTCTGTTCAAAGTTCTATTCTCAATTATTTTTTATTCAAACACAGTCCTCTCTTTATCTTTATAAAAACATGAATCAACACGATTCGCGGATGCTATGGCTAAGTTAAGTACGCATTGCCCTTTACCTTGTCGTTGGATTCCGCCGTCTTTGGTCGATCCTCCACAGCGAATTTGAAAATTCTGCTGGGCGGCGCAAAGGAAAGGTAAACAAATAACATAGCAGAAGTTCTTTTATTTTGTGATTTAATTTATTTTAATAAACTTCGCTTTAATTTAATTCATAATTTAATTTTGTAATTTATGCAATATTTATGGTGACTATATTGTATCGAAATAACCAAACTGCGTAGCAGAACACATCACGAAGTACGTATGAAAAAAATGAAATATTTATGGAGGCGGTCATCATGCCAAAATAGTGCGGATCATAATCAGGCAATTATTTTGAGAATTGGAGATGAGTCAAAAACCATTTCATATATATATCCTGTTCGGTTATGTGGCTGCACGCTTGAGTCTTACCATCAGTGACACAAAATTCGTTACGTTGATTTTGACCGTTTTTTATTACCACCAAAGGTTGACAATGTCCCTTAAAGAACCGAAGAGTTCCTATTTTACAAATGTACCAACATTCGAAATTATGGGCCCTGAATACGATGGGGCCCCAAGCACGCATCTTGCCCCCCCCCCCCTCCCCAATTGGTTGCGGACCCCTCCGGAGCCAAATCCTAGCTACGCCACTGCCCCTCCCTCGCACTTCATTTCAGTTCCCTCCCCTTTCCCAGTGTCCTTGCAGACTACACACAGTCACCGTCTTACCGGTTTCACCTCTGCGAGCTGGCTCCACCTTCAGCGATTCAGCATTGCAAACCTGCTACGGCGCACTGAGCACCGCCTGACAAAGTCCTACTCCAGATCAGGAAGATGCAGCTGGCGCAACTCTGCAAGGCAGAGTGTGCAGCTGGCGCAGCTCTGCAGGGTGGAGTGTGCAGCTGGCGATGTGATTCAGACGAGCCTTCGTCATCGTAGTTCTTAACCACGTCTTCAGACGCCGGTACATGGAAAAACTGCGCTCTGCCGTGCAGGATTCGCCCTGAAATCACCAGTATGCCTGGTTGTGCGGTCCAGAACACTGCATATCGTTAGTACCCCAACTCTCCGGCTGTGCCCAGATGACGATCCAGCTGCCATACCTTATATGGCGCTTACCACGGTTACTACGCCACCGCTAAAAACAGCATGCTGTTATCAGCCTTGAGTTGGTGTGAGAGGCATTGAAGTCCTTATTAGAGCGCAATATTATTTAATAAAATCTCAAACATTCATCTCGTACATTCATCATTGCAGCTCTAGTCTCTATTGCTGCTGACGCGTTGACGCCGCTCTGAATTTCTCCGGAATGAAAGCGCCCTGCAAAAACACAGTACGTTCTCGATGCCTGCTGCTGCGCTGAGGAGACGCAAAAGATTTAGGCGAAACACGTATTTGGGTTATGAGCCAAAGCCCCACAGCCCAAGTTCTTGCAATGGTAATTTGCCGTAGCTGGGCTGTTTCGGTCCTGTCGAAATCACTGGCGGTTCCAGAACGAGGGCTGTAGGTGGTTTGGGGGCTAAATTTTACAAAGTTCCACCAAATTAAAAAAAAAACATGGGATTTGGCTTCCTTGTGCCTTATGAGGCAGTTTAAAACAAGCATGCCTTAGTAAAAGTTTATTAGATTTCCTTCTAAATTATCAAATGTGTCAAATTTCGCCGATTTCAGACGATTGGGGGGGGGGGAGGCTAAAGCCTTGGATCCGCTAGTTGTCGAAATCAACAAAGCTTCGAAGTCGCAAGGAAATGAGACGCATTGTAAGAGTTACAAAAACTGTTCATATACAAAAACTGTTTTGTATATGAAATATTGTGTTCCTTGCTATCAAATTTAGGCATTAACTTTTTAGGCGAAGTGAGATAATACTTAATTTGTTTGGCTAAGTTAGGTGAGGCACTGCCTTATCTGCCTCCATGGTAGAGCCGCTATTGTAAATACTGGTCCGTAAACATCCATTGGTATGCGAAATGGCCATAATCAGCAGCCGCCTCTGGTTCCCCTGTCTGATGCAGTTGGGCCTGATGTGATGCGCAAGCAGACGAAGGCCGTACGTAACCAAAATCGATTGTATCCAATTTCACACAACGTGTACCGACCTATTGTGGTTTTTCAATAGTCCACAATGATTCATGAATTTGTATGAATGCTTAATAAAACCGATGTAAATTACATTTAACTCGTAATACAAACAAATATTTTCCCAAAAAGTGGTCGAAAATGAAATGTAGCCTACCGCTCAGCTGACCTCCAGATATAGACTACCTTTCTTTTTATCATGTGTATCAACTAAAAAATACCCGTTTCGTGGCCCTCCAATAAAATTTTAAAATAACTGGGGAGGTGGAGGTAGCGCATTTATGACTATGGCGCAAATAGGCCTGTCTCTCTCTCCCTATCATTTTTTGTTCTCAATTTGTCATATATCTTATGCATATATTTGGTGGCTCTGTATAATAAATAGGTGTGATAACTATAACTACATAACTGTAAATTTTGACAACTACATGTTAATATGCCGTGTTGATTTCATGGGCTCGTATTTCGACGAATCTTATCACCTGCGCAGGTTTTCGCAGGTATCGTCGCGATTTAGCAATATATTGCGACAGGCGATCTAGCCTCACCCTACCGGAGGGGTCAGTAGCGGTGCTTCATTGGGATCGAGTTGTCTTTGCATTCTCGGGAGTATTTTAAAGAATGTCATCAGTATTTTATGATTACTGAACTCCTAAAAAAAAATCATATTTCACAAAATGTCTATTCCAAAACCAATCTCTTCCAAATTAATGTTGACATAACTCGTGGTTACATCATTGAAAACATACTGGAAGCACTTTAATGTGAGCATAGGGAATACAGGAAGAGTTCTGAACGTGCTTTTAAAGTGTCCATGGTAGTACAGAGTAAACTTTTTGTCACTGCAGGCCGACAAAGGGGCCCCAAAGCTGACCGAATATCCTCTCAGTCCGATAGAGGGAACCTCGGGGCCGACTAGGCCCCCATGTCTGACCGTGGGCGATTTTTAATTAAGACAAATATTTGGGTGAGGTGTACGCGCCCCTATTGGGCTGGCGAAACGACCCTCCCCTCCCATTTTTTCCCTGATAGCTAGCAAAATAGCACTTGCAGCATGACCAAACTTTGCATGCCCCTCCCGAAATGTATTCCACACATACCTCAAAAGGGAAATAATGAGGTCATTATATGTCGACCGTAAGCGACGTCAGAGTAAATTAGGTCATTTAATTAGGGCTGCAATGTTAGGGGATAGCGTTGGGGTCCGAAGGCGGGACACCATGCGAGATAAAACTATTTGTCGGAGCGTACCGACGAACCTGACCCCCACCCCCGTGACTAATCTCCTGACCTAACAGGGCTCTGTCGGACATGGTCGAAAAACTTGAGTCAGCCTTTAAGATAAGGCTATTTCTAGCCGCAAAGCCTGTCATAGGAAGGATGTGCGGCGTAACAGTCAGGAACGAGCAGCAGATGGTGCTCCTAGCACTGACCACAACGCCGCTGACGTCAGGAAGAGGTGGCTGGCGCAGAGCCGGCCCGGGGGCGGTGTAAGAGGGGAATATCCCACTGTTCACCAACGGTTGGCCACACAGGATGGTGAGCTGGCGGCGGCGCGGTGGCGTTCGGCTCCGGGTCAAAATCGGCCCGATGAGTGATGGACGTCACTGGACATCCTGTTCTTAGCCGTTGCATAGAGTGATGCTTACCAAAGTAGATGCTCACCAAAGTAGATAGGATAGAGGCAAAGGGAGCAGGGTGCTTCTAGGGTGCTGCTTCCTCTCAGCACCTGAGACAGATGTTGATCATAGTTGTTCGTGAATGTGTTCACATTCTTACTCAGTACCACATGTTCTGGCAATTTATTCCAATGTCCAACAACTTGAGGCAAAAGAAAACAGATTGCGCTTTTAAGTTCGATGTCTTGGTTTCTGGAGCTTGAGAGCATGCCCGAGCATGTCCTATCCCTGAGGGGACCTAACTCAAGTTTAAGAAATTCCTGTCCTGCATTTAGTTTGTCATGACCACTAATTATCTTGAACACCTCAATCATATCACCCCTGCAGCTTTGCCGCTCCAGAGTTATTAGGTTGAGTCTAGATTATGTGCTGATTTCGTATTTCGCATTCATACTGGTTCATATGAGGCTTTGTTCATATGAGGTCAAGCGAAGTCACTGACCTAAGATGATCTAAGTTAACCTTTGACCTTTAACTAGGAATCTAGGTCAACTGAGACCTGATATGTATACAAACGCATTCTACTGACCAACGGAAACATCTTCGCCTTTAGAGCAAGGCTCTGGCTTGATTAGAAATCATTATATCGACAAAAAAAGAAATTCGGTTATTTCGAGTCATTGGCCTGTTCATAGAGACCACCAAAAGATCTAGGACCTACAATTCCGGTACCATTAGCTTCGTCTCGTCACAAGCAATACGTTCGCTTTTACCGCGAAGCTCTAATTAAATTAGGAGTGAATAAGTAGAGGGTTGCAACACCCCTCTCCCTACACTGAGACGCAGCAGTTTTGTCCTACACTGGCGAGGGATAATGAGGAGGTCACGAATATGACCCGACCTCATGTCACCGTCATAAATCTGAGATATCTACGTTGCAGGTACTGATACCCTTATGCATTGCTGAAAGTCTGAAATCCATCAGTCAATCATGCGGCTGTGACACAACCGCAAACAATTTTTGAGGTGGAGTCATGTGACTAGACTGGTGACCTGACCTGACTGGTGACCTGACCCGAGATGATCAGGTGTCCAAATTTTAACACAATGTGCGCAATTGGTGTCCAAATGGGTTTACTAATTTTGGTGGCGATACGCGCCGCCGTTTTTCCTCTATTGACGAAAAGCCTGAGTGGTGGGCGGAAATCAATCCCCGGCAGTGCGAATGGGTTAACCAGCTTGGCCCCCTAGGAGGCAGGGGTAACAAGGGGCTAGTCCAGTGGTAAAACACTGTACTTCGGTGCGGAGATTGACTGTAGGTCCGAGTCTCACCGGGCCGCCCACGTTGGTGTTTCGCCCGTCCTGGTTTGGAAAAAGCCTCGTAAACACGATGCCGAAGAAGAAGAGGAGGGGACAGGGGAGGCGCCTCCTGTAACTGGGCAAAAGACCCGTAGGGCGTGATAAACTAATGTAGGAGGGTTCAGCCTCGGCGGGTACCTCCGGCCAGACAGCACGTGCCGCCTCAATGAACCTCTGTGTTTCTGGTGTACCGACAACAAGCGGCAGAGTGGGACCAATGACGTGTGACCAAATGGTGCGTGGCGGCAGCTGATTCGCGGAGGCCCAGATGCGTGGCGGCTGCAGATTAGCGGAGCCCCAGAAGTTTCTGGGACTGAACGACATTCTGGCTGGGACTGTCGGCCCGGGGGTGTCGCGGTGCTGGACTTTGTTTTGCATTGCAATGTAGCACTTATAAAATATAATGCACTTGATATTTAAGAGATATTCATGTCATTATTTTGACATCATTTCAGGGAAGTTTCCTTTCAGTTGGTAAACGACACCAATGGGCTATTGGTAATACAATATAAGTTGACATGACGTCATATATCAGACTCGTAGTAACGGCAGCTTCAGACGTTTCCATGGAAACGAACGGGTTCGCAATTCAAAACGCAGAAATTGAGCGTCAAAGTGAGAACCCCAGCCGCACTTCTTGTAAGCCAGTTTCGAGCCCTTAGAACGGTCAGCGTTCTCATTAAAGATTCTCTTCGGGCGGGGTTTTCTTGAGAATGGATTTTGAAGTACCGTGAGAACAGCTAGAAACTGGGGTTGAAAGAGCACGAATTATAGGCTTCCGTGAGAATGGGAGAACGGAATTTGGCGTAATTTTAGAACGTTTGCTAGGTGTTCTCAAACTGTTTTTTCAGTGTAACTATTTGCTGGCTGAGATACAAGGTTATTTCTTATTTGTTCCGTGATTGCATGATATGCATTCGGTCGAATGATCAAACAATATCTCGCTGTATGAGTTCTTCGCGCCGCCAGCTGACAGATGTTTGTGCCAAATGTATACCCACATATTTCGCACAATGGCATTTTATACGGTTGGTGGGATTAGGAGTTTTTGTTTGGATTGGATTCAACTCCATGCAATCATTGCTTGGATTTGGAAACGGAAGAAACGTCTCGAAGCTTTGTTTGTTTGGGGCTGTTCGTGTGCTTTGTGGATTGTTCATCGTTGTTTGTGCACGCAGTGAACCGAAATCCTGCAAAGAATTTGTATTAACAAAAAAAATCCTTTTCCACATGCAAAAATATACAAATGCCTGTGATCTAGTTTTATGCACGATTGGGAATAACGATTCAGATTATGAGCGAAAAGAAAACGAGTTCGATAAGTTATATCTGTCACAGGCGCCTGCAACGATTTAGTGTACGGCCGCTCTGTGGTTGGATTATAGAGAAGTACAGGGTTGAGAGCGAGTGAGGCGGGGAAATCCTTTTTCAAGTTTAATGATGGATTATTGCTCGATCAATAATACCCAGCCGACACATCGCGGTGGGGCCACAGCGGGATTTTGATGGGCAACGTGGGCAAACACTGGCAATGGGCTGCCAAATATGAAGCCAAGCTGGGCCCCAGGTAGGCAAGTACCCCGGAAAGTAATGGCGCCAATGTGGGCGACGTCACTAAGGGCCCTCCTGGTACCCATCTTGGCCTCACGTTGCTATGCTCCGCAGCGCGCACTGTAGTAGGCGCCGAGTCGCAGCGCTACTATTTAGAAGCTTGCCGCTAGATGGCGTTGCTTACTTTGTTCTGAATCATCACCTGTTTTCACTTAATAATATTTCGTGTCTATCTCAACCAATGTCATATGTATTCCCATATTTTAGGATACTTATTCCAAGATGTTTCCATATTCCAAGATACTTAACCCATAACCCATATTCGAGAGAGTGAAATATTCATTGATGCTGCCATGCTTTACTCGTGTCCGACTTTGTTATTGTTTCCTTCCAATCCGTCTTGGTCAACTACAACATACCATGAAATGTACCATATGGTTTTATTATTGCTGACGTCTCTACTGTTGCAATTTCAGATTAATTTGTTATCCTCCTATCCCGACAGCCGATCCCCACACCTCTGTCACGCCCACGTTAAAGGGACATTGTCACCTAAAACATAAAATTTGATGTGATAGAACCAGTTTCCCGTGTTAAAACGCTCCAGTCCGTTTCGAAAACTTCGCCTTCAATCGTCTGAAATCTTCATTCAAAGATTGATTTTTTGCACTAGTTTTAGTAAAACCGTAGGTACTGTTCCTGATCTAACAGATTCTTGAATGTCTGGAATCGCACCATCACTACTTGACATTTGAAGGAGAGATTTAATTAGCATTTTGGAGTGTACCAACAAAATAATGTTATCGTGTTTGCCATTCAAAGTTGTATTTACATTTCTTTATTTTTTACATTTTTTTTTAGATTGAAAAAAATACATTTATTTTTTAGTCAATCACAGTCCTCTCCTTATCTTTCGAAAAAAACAATAATCAACACGATTCGCACGAAGTTAAGTACGCA
The DNA here is from genome assembly GCA_031763405.1 of Balanus nubilus. Classification (NCBI taxonomy): domain Eukaryota; kingdom Metazoa; phylum Arthropoda; class Thecostraca; order Balanomorpha; family Balanidae; genus Balanus; species Balanus nubilus. The sequence goes on from JARFNZ010128058.1 coordinate 11,066, forward strand.
ATGCCCTTTACCGTGTCGTCGGATTTCGTCCGGCATCGGTCCATCCTCCGCTGCGAATTTGGATATTCTGCTTGGAAGTAGAGATCTGCACGGGGCGGCTAGCCCCACGGACGGCTGTACCACACGGCCAATGGGGCGGGCCGGGCCAAAAAAAGCAAACAGAACACGGCTACGGCTGTGGCCTCGCTGACCTATTTTGAAAGAAACCTACACATGCTACAGCTCCTGTAATATAACTTAATTTATTGCTGTAGTGGTCAGACACAATGACAAAATTTAAATGTTAATAGTTTACCACACTACAATGTCAGCTAATCATTGAACTTAGCACCTTGCAGAGTACCCTGCACTACTTAGTACTTATTATCTCCAGTCTCATTTGATAGCGCTCATTTGTTTCCATTCTGGTAGATTATGTTGATAATTTTCATCTGACAAAACAATGTGATGGAAAATTGTAGA
>JARFNZ010128069.1:0-11527 GCA_031763405.1 Balanus nubilus
TAATATATCCTGTTTGGTGATGTTGCTGCACATTTGAGCCTTACCATCAGTGACACAAAATTCGTTACGTTGATTTTTACCGGTTTTTACATTACCGCCAAAGGTTGACAATGTCCCTTTAAGTATAAATAAAAAGGAATGATTATTTATATGATCGCCAATGTCTATTTTCACAAGGTGTACGGCACAAAGGTGTTTCCGAAATTGGTACAAGCGGGCAGTGTAAATGTCCTATATACATCATTGATTGCGGCGCCAAGTTGTATTCATTTGCATTATAAATAGCTGCGATCCTTTGCAAATGGTACTTGATACTCACTACTCTTTTTAAAAATAGACTACACCTTACTCTATAATTTGTTTTAAGCAAACTAGAAGGCAAGCATTTCTCTCAAACATTATCTGCGGGTATATTTGTACATTCTACAGTTCTATTTCTGGTCATTCGTATCGTCTCGGAAGGCGCAGCACAAACGGCCTCACTTCTTCCTCACCATGCGTCATAAATGCTGTTGAGTTTGCTCTCTGACGGCGTTGTGTGCCCATTTGTGGCCGTCCACCCTACGGCCGGTCCTCAGCTGTCTGGGCAGACACGGCCGGCCGGACCGGAGTGTGTAGTGTTCACACATCGTTACCGCCATGGCGCCGACTCATCGACTCATCCCCAATGTCGGCTCCGACGTCGTGAGCACAGGCTCGCCACTCTAACTCACCGACTCACCGCTCAAGCACGCCGTGAGTAGAAGCTCACCGACTCATTGTAATCAGGTACAGCCGTGTCGAGTCTTTTTTAATGACAGAAAAGGATATGGAAAACAATCAGTCTATGAAAATCGATGATAAATCGTCCTGGTGTGTTAAATTGACGAATTTAAAACATTCATAAGAAATGTACCTATCCGATTATTTTAAGTAGCATGAGGAGTTTGTATATCTTGGTTTCCTTTTTGTCTCGCAGTGGCGTAAATTCGCCCGTTTGTCATGCCCGTATCAACGACCCGACATAATCGGTAGGCGACTTAACACACGTGCTTCAAATGTCAGGCTTTAAACATAGCGACTACCACCTTTTCTAGTTTCTCAACAGGACACATTCTTAGCTTTGTTCTTACATCTCAGACGTTAGTTTGCTGAATAGCAAGGCCAGGTGTTTGTGATGGTGTCAAATGATGATACCGCCTACTGTCTGTTGTCTGGTCAATGTTACCGGTTAATTTCGTGTTCAGTACGAACTACTGACGATGTCTGTTGGCACATCCTGGGAATATTAGCACTTGTTGCCTAAAATGCCTCAGAGACCGTCTAAGCTTGATAATTGCATGCAGTTAGGGTCGCACAAAAGCGCTTGCCTCACCACAAAGTAAGATCCATAACAGGCACGGAAGCTTAAAGTGTCATGTTGTACCTATCAACTTTGCCAATTCACCGAAAATATGCACCCTTTTATTCAATGTAATTTTATTTTATTTTCAAACCTAACCCACATGATGTACTAGCACAAGCTTTATATATATATTTCGAGGTTTGGTTTAGAGGCGTTTCTAGTAGCTGTAAGTATGCAAATTAAAAGTGAAATAGTTAATTTCTATCTAACGTGAAAAGCAGCTTCCCACATATCTTGAACACTCATAAAGTAAAGTCAGGTAAAACCATACAGTTAGTGGATTACGCCATAGGGCTCGTTTTGTGTTAAGTTGCAAATTTTGCAAATGCAGCAAAATGAAGTTCATTATAATTTATTGCACTACAAGAGGTAACGAGTCGCCAGCCTATTATGTTTCTAAAATTATGTTTGCTTCGATATTGCTACATTTGGGCACTCCTTCCCTATTGGTTGTGTAACGGCATGCAACTAGCGGAGGTGGAATACGCATGCAAGCTATAAAAGTATTTTTATACACAAACTTAACGCTGTTTTCCACACGTTATGAACTGTGCGGGAGTTAAGACACGGTGAAAGAGTTTGCGGTGACTCTTGGTATTGATGCTCGTGTTCCGTGATCTGCATTTTCGTTCAATATAAACACCATTCAGTGGGACGAAAAAGTATTTTTTATGTAAATTCGTTTCTATTTAACCAAAAAAAGGCGCGAAAACCTACTAATTTAGCCTAATCATGGACGTCGACAACGGGAGGGAGGATGGACTCAGCCTCTGCTGTTTCGGACTTTTACATTAGGCCTATCAGTGTTTCATCTTTTTGCGAGGAATCGCCATAATTTTGTCGATGTTCCATCTGTCCTTATAAGGACAGAGTCATAACTTAGCGTCTTTAAAGGTTAGGCTAGCCTTATACGGGCCTTTCGATGATGCACGGTGAGTCGGTGACTGTGATCGGCTTCAGTCACATTACTATGCTACTCCTAAGGGGCCGTTTTTTTAATCAAATTCAAGTCGGAGCCATTGAAACCATTTTTACCAGCCCTGGCCCCTTGATTGGCGGATTCACTACCGAGGCAAACCTCGTCTTACATTTACTAATAGCGCGCTCGCTCGTCAACCGCCGGTCACGGTGTCTTACTGGTTATACATACATATACGCCTCTAAAGTACGAGGCTGATCGTAGGCCAGTACGCAGGGTCAGGTTCACGGTGCCCCATCTACGTCGACGGTGGCTCCTGCCGATCTCCGTCGGTCCCCTGGTGGTCTGGCCTCAGTCGGTCCCCCGGTCCGGCCTCAGTCGGTTCCCCGGCCGCGCCTCAGTTGACCGTCGGAGCTGTGTCGGTGTGCAGGGCCTGGTGGGGGCCGCGTCTCAAGATGCGCTGGCTACTGGTGATTACACTCGGGACTACCCTGGGCGAGCATTTGTTGGACCTCTCCAATACCGCCTCTTCGTCAACAGGCTCATCTCAGCCTGCTCAACAGTCGTCAGCTGCATCTTCCTCTGAGATGGGCCCGTCTTCTTCTCCTTTTTCTTCTTCTGAGACGACTCTGCCTGATGTCCCGCCTCCTGAGGTGACTCTGCCTGATGTCCCGCCTCCTGAGGTGACTCTGCCTGATTCCCCGCCTCCTGAGGTGACTCTGCCTGATGCCCCGCCTCCTGAGGTGACTCTGCCTGATTCCCCGCCTCCTGAGGTGACTCTGCCTGATGCCCCGCCTCCTGACGTGAATCGACCTGATACACTGCTTGCTGTACCAGCAACTTCTCCTCTTGGGACGACTCCGCCTGCTTTTTCACCTTCAAGGATGATGTCTCCTGCCGCGCTGCCTTCTGAGATAACTTCACTTACTGCGTTACCTACTGAGATGGCGACAACCACTGCAACGCCCTCTGAGACGTCTGCATCTGCTCCTCCACCATCTAAGATGACTCTGCCTGCCTCTTCGCGCCCTAAGTTCATCCCCTATCCCGTGCAGTCTTCTGAATTGATTCAGCCTGTTCCTCCCACTTCTGAGTCGACAAAGGGTTCCTCGTTCTCAGACTTTACGCAGTCTTTCCTGTCGACCACGGGTCCAACCAAGTCGTACCCGCCGCCTTCTCACCCTTCCGACCCGACCCAGACTTCTTCGCCCCTTTACTTGATCCAGACTTCTCCTTCGCCCCCTGACTCGATCCAGCATTTCCCTTCGCCCCCTGACTCGACCCAGTCTTCTCTTTCGCTCTCTAGCTCTATTCAATCTTCTTCTCCGCCTTCTAACCCTTCCTACGTGACCGAGGGTTTGTCACTGTCTTCTGACCTGACACCGACTCCTCCACTGCCCTCTGACCTGACCCAGACTCCCCCATCGCCATCTGACCTGACCCCGTCTCCTCCACCGCCCTCTGACCTGACCCAGACTCCTCCACCGCCCTCTGACCTGACCCAGTCTCCTCTACTGCCCTCTGACCTGACCCAGTCTCCTCCACCGCCCTCTGACCTGACCCAGTCTCCTCCACCGCCCTCTGACCTGACCCAGTCTCCTTCACCGCCCTCTGACCCGACCCAGTCTCCCCCACCGCCCTCTGACCTGACCCCGTCTCCTCCACTGCCCTCTGACCTCACCCAGACTTCTCCACCACTATCTGACCTGACCCAGACTCCTCCACCGCCCTCTGACCTGACCCAGTCTCCTCCACCACCCTCTGACCTGACCCAGTCTTCAGCACTGCCTTCTCATTTGAATCAGCCTTTACCACTGCCTCCTGATGTGATCCAGTCTTCTCCCTTGCCGTCTGAGCTCTCCGACCTCACACAGTCTTCCCCACTACCTTCTTACCTGACCCAATCATCTCCTATGCCATCTGACTTGGTCCAGCCTTTTCTGCCGTCTTCGGGAACAACCCGGTCTTCGACTCTTTCCAACCTGATTTTGCCATCCTCACTCGATGCAAATTTTAATCAGCCCGGCTTTTCCGTTGCTAACTCGGGCAAACCTCTTCATTCTGCTGGGGAGTTGATTCGACCCTTAACATTAACTCCGGACATCACCCAACCTGTTGTATCAACTGACCCAGTATCAACTATCGTCCAACATTTTCTGCAAAATACAGACTCATACTATCGTTTTTCGGCCTTACCCAAGCATGGCGTATTCTCCACAACGGAAATACCACCTGATTCAACATGCCTAAGCCAGCCTGATTCCGACCCTTCCGCCGCTCCCCTCCAGTACTCCTCACGTCTGTCTGCACCATCTCGGAAGAAGGCGTGGCCCGCCCCGCTGCCGCCATCACCGCTCCCGGCCGTGCTAGCCCAGATGACGCTGCAAGATGACGTCGTGCTGTTGGCGGAGGAGCACCCTCTGCTGAACTCTGCCCTGCGTCAGCTGCACGGTGCCGCGCGCTCCCTTCAGCTGGCCGCGCCCGTCGGACGGCTGCACTGGTCCCCGACCATGCCGCCCGCTAAGACCTGCGTCCTCTGGCTGCACGACGCCTCCTGGAGGAGAATCCACTCCAACCGACCCGCTCGCCTGCTCCGTCGCTGGGGAAACCGGTGCCGCAGGATGCTCGTGGTCGAGTCGGCGAAGAACATCACCCAGTCGGTCAGCCGCAAGCTGTTGAGGTTCGATCAGGCCGAAACGGTTTCTGCGGTGATGATCAGTGAGGACCTTCGCTCGGCGCAGGTGTTCGCGCACACCATCGACTGCGTGGACCGTACGCTGCTCGAGACGAGGATGGTCGCCAACGCGACCGCCAGCTCGATACTAGTCGCGGGCGTTATGCGCAGGGGACGGCCGACCAGCGGCAGAGGACCGAGATGGTTCACAGAGAGACGTGACGAGCTGCGAGGCCACACCCTGCGCGTGGCCACCACCGCCGCCGTGGACACAATCTACGCACGGTTCGTGACAGAGAACGGCCGGCGGCGGACGGTCGGCGTGGAGGTGAACATGCTGGAGTCCGTCTCGGCCGCGCTGGGCTTCCGCTACGAGCTGGTGGAGCCGACCGACCTGTACGGCCTGTTCGGACAGGAGGAGAACGGCAGCTGGACGGGAGTCATCGGCATGGTCGTCGACGGCGAGGCGGACATGGCCATCGGGGACGTGTCGGTGACGCTGGACCGCAGCCGGGTGGTGGACGTGACGTACCCGTTCCACCAGGAGCCGGTGTCGTTCATGCTGCGCCGGCCGCCGCCGCTGCCCCGCTGGGTGGCCATTGCTGCGCCGTTTGATACCACCACTTGGGGTGTGCTGTCTGCCGCGCTGGTCATGGCCACGCTGGTGTTTGCTGCGGTCCCGGCGCTGTCAGGAGGGAAGGGTAGCATTGGCCGCTGGACGCGGCTGACGAACGCTGGGTTTATTGTCTGGGCGACCATAACGGGTCAGGACCAGGTGCCTGACCCGCGCTACAGCCTCGGCCGCTGCGTCGCCCTGCTCTGGGTCGTCTTCTCCGTCATCATCGGCGTCTACTACCAGACGATGCTGGTGTCGAAGCTGTCGGTGCCCGTCTACGGCAGGCCGATCAACTCCCTGGAGGACCTGGCGCTCTCTCCGTTCGAGGTGAAGTCCGCCAGCGGCACGGCAGCCACCGTTTACCTGGAGTCGTTCCGTGGGGCGAAAACGCCGTTCGGCAGACTACCCGAGAAGATGACCCTGTTCCCGATTGAAGACCTCACGAGCAGCACCGCACCGCTTGACAGCCGCGCCGCTTACGTCAACGAGCTCGGTCACCTCCAACACGCCCTTAAGGACCGCAAAGACAGACACCTGTACTACATCTCTCGCGCGCGTTTCTTCCAGACGGGTCTGGCGTGGCCCGTGCGGAAGGGCGCCTGTTTCGCGAGGCGTCTCAACGCGACCGTGATGCGTCTGCTGCAGTCGGGGCTAGTCGAGCTGTGGCTGAGGGCTGCCCGGATCCAGGACCGGGCCGAGCCAGCCGCCCCGCGCGCCCTGACCGTCGGCGACATGGCTGCCGCGCTGCTCGTGCTGACCGTCGGAGGAGCCGCCGCCGCGCTCGTGTTCGCCCTGGAGCTGGTGCTGAGCCAGCGCACGCGGCGCGCCCAGAAGGAGGCGTGGAGTCGCGTCAGCCGCCGGCTGGCCCGCGCTCCGGTGCCGTGGAGCCAACGGAAGGCGCAGGGGGAGACGGAGGTGGAGAGAGAGACGACGGGGGTGGCGACGGAGACACAGAGCAGGCAGAGGTACTGAGAGACCGCCGCACGGGCACCCGGAGTTCGGGGTACGGCGCCGGGAGAACAACAGCGCTAGTTTGTGGACATTGTGTGTCGGGGACCTCTGACATTGCTGGGGCAGAAGAGGCTTTAAATTGGAAAAAGGAAAATTCACACGCTTGGAGTACTAGTTTGTTCTTTGCATGTTTCAGGTGTACTAAATAAAGGGTTGTGTCGTATGACAATAGTTTTGGTTGTGGATTCTCTCATCAATTTCGCTGAACATTGACGATGTACCTGAACATTCGGCTATCGAACTATGTATATGCAGTTGCTAGGCATCACCTGCACTGGGCATCAACTGTGGGCCTATTTTCTGTGATAGAATTTGCACAGACTCATAGAAATAAGACGTTCCCGCCTTCACGCTTAATTAACTCCAATGCAAATGCTCCATTTGCTTTTTTGTCGATACTCAATCAGTTATAAGTGCAGCGCATCAATCACGTACACTGTTCAGCACTCAGCAGTAACAGTACGCTCATCAATATCAGCCTTGTCGTCATCAAGCCTCGCCAGTGCAGAGCCCGATACCTACCGGACTGCTGCGAAGTCGTGCAGGGTTGATGCACCCCCTCGTCCTTGGCCCTAATTGAGCTAGACCTTTTATTAGAAACGTGCGTGTTGCTTTTGATAAAAGTAAGCCGTCGGTCGATACCACTTCACAATGAAACATATTTTTAGTTGGTAAAAATATAATTATGTAAAATCAAAGGAACATTTTGTGTTGTGTTGGCTTTGGTTTCAGTTTGGATTTCTTTCTTCAAAAAAACAAAACGTATGCAATGAATACCTGCTCGGTACCTATGCATTACACATGCATTTCATTATTTAGTATGTTTCAACTTAGGAGTTTATGGAACAGGCAATATTCTAAGACATTCATTCTCGTTGGAGACAAAACGGGCCCAAAACATGTATTCCAACGCCTGAAGACAAGAATAAGCACTTTGACCTTTTTTGACCTCGTCACCCCGGATGTATGTACTAGACCAGCCCACGGCTATCAAAGGCTTAGAGCGGTACGTAGAAGTGTAAGGGTCACGTTTTTTATGCCGACTTATTATCAGTTTATGCATTAATTATCATTATTCACACGGTCATTCCCATGCACGTGGGAACGTCACGAAAAGGTTGTGTGGAGGGGGGGGGTGGGGGCAGGGAAACTTTTGCCTCGTCTTGAAGAAAATCCATCCCCTTGTTACTGTCATCACTGCGGATTCGGGCTGCAAATCTTGGTAAATCATTTCGCGCCTTCGGTTTTGCTTTTGAATAAATATTTAAGATTTTAGCGGAATCTTTGGCGGAAAAGTGTGGAGCAAGGCCCTGCCCCTGTTCTATGCCCCTTATGCCCCTATGTCCCTTACCTATGGCCATTACATCGACCGAGAACAGTAAAAATAATAGAGTACTTAAAATGAAAACTATGCACATACAATACCTTCACCTGACATTCAAGAACACTTTGACAAAGTTTTGGCCCAGAGCTGCGCATTGTGCCTGTGGCGACCAACACATAACCTCGTGTTCTACTCCATTTGCAGATGTCCTGTGAATGTGGCATGTGCAACCCCAAGCTGCATGTGTGCAGGCCTACAGGGTGTTTACATAGAAACGTCAAAAATTAGTCGCCTCAAATACATAGAAAAAGGGTTTAACTTCTAGTTCAGCGTATATTTTCGATTTCATAACATTCTAACATTGTAATTTTATCTCCTTTCCCACTCCCTCACCTCATTATATTTATTCTGACGCCGTTCGAATGTGGCACCATGTTCTTCCAGAGACGCTTGAGCTGACGCGTTTCCTCGGAGAACTTCTGCCGAGTCCAGACCGCTGGGAAAAGGGTCGATGACCTCCTTTTGCTTTGTTAGATTTTCTGCCTTGCCTTTCATGGCTTCTGAAAAGGCTACACCCTAATAACAATAGTCAAGGCACGATCGGTTCGAAGTTTTTGCCGGCCAGCTGATCACAGCGTCCGCTGGCTGATGACCATGTCCCTCGAACGGGGTTTCTTGAGGCAGAGCTTCTTGTCGAGATGAGCCTATCTGCGAGACGTTTAAATGTACCGTAAAGCGGAGCATTGTCTGTAAGGAGCCCATTATTTCTTCAAGAGCTCCCCGTAACAGGAATGTTGCTAAGGTAGTCTGGACTCTGTGGAAGTTCTCGAGGCAACGCGACACGTTAAAGGGACATTGTCAACCTTTGGCGGTAATGTAAAAACCGGTTAAAATCAACGTAACGAATTTTGTGTCACTGATAGTAAGGCTCAAATGTGCAGCCACATCACCAAACAGGATATATTAGGAAATTGTTTTTGACTCATCTCCAACTCTTAAAAGAATTGCCTGATTATGATCAGCACTATTTCGGCATGATGGCCGCCACCCTAAATATTGCATCGAATTTGGCGCTTTCCATACGCTCTTGGTAATGTTTTCTGCTACGCAGTTTGCTTATTTCGTTAAAATATATCCACCATAAATATTGGATAAATCAAAAAAATAAATTATTAATTAAATTAAAGCAAATTTCATTAAGATAAATAAAATCGCAAAAAAGTGAATTCCTTGTTCTGGTTCTGCTGTGCGTTTTGTTTACATTTCTTATGTGCTGCCAAGCAGAATATTCCAGTTCACCGCGGAGGATGGACCAAAGACGGGCGGAATCCGACGACACGGTAAAGGGTATTGCTTAGCCATAGTATGTGCGAATCGCGTTGATTCATGTTTTGGGAAAGATAAGAGAGGTATGTGTTACTAAAAAATAATTGATAATAGAACTTTGAACGAAAAACACGATGGTAACATTCTTTTGTTGGTACACTCCAAAAATCGAACTAAATTTATCCTTCAAATGTCATGTAGTGACGATGCGATTTCAGTCATTCCATAGTCTGTTAGGATAGGAAAAGTACCTACGGTTTTACTAAAACTTTTACGAAAAATCAATCTTTGAACGCAGATTGCCGACGATTGAGGGTGAAGTTTTGGAAACGGACTGGAGCGGTTTTACAGGGGAGACTGGCTATATCACATCAAATTTTGTATTTTTACGTGACAATGTCAATGTCCCTTTAAAGGGTATTTTTAGGGGTGTGATAATGATATGATACGTCGACGTTCAATAAATGATCTAGGAAAGTTGTGTCTCCACCCAACTTCTAATTCTGGGGTATTTTTACGAATGCACTCGGACTCAGATACATGTACCGGTTGCAAAGGTCTGCAGAGGTCTCCGTTAACCCCATATCCTTAATATTGGACACTAATGGCTTCTATTTGTTTTGTTCGGCACGGCGGTCTTTAAATTTTTACTCTAGCTCAATTAGGAGCAAAATGGCAGAAGCGAAAACTTTGCAAAACAATGCGTATTATTCCGGTCGCGTTTTTGCGTATTTGCAAGGGTTTGCGAGATTGCAATTTGCTATGAAACGGATGAGAGCGCAAATAAAATAAGATCTTAGATAAGTAGAAAAATGTTCACATTCTCGTAAAAAGAACTTTCACTGCCGTGACAATGACAGCATAAACACGAACGCGCCTTAAAGCAAAGGTGGTCGCTAATCGGCGCTCTTCCCTTACCAGTTATTGAGACACCCTAATCCTCATATACTCCTGAAAGTTTTAAACGGAGCTGTCGAAAACTCTGGCCATGGCATAACCGCAAACTTACTAAGTGGTCATTTGGCAGGTTTGTATGTACTTTGACCCGATCTGGTGACGTGACCTGAGGTGACCCAAGGTCAGGACTTTCGCATACTGGGTGAAATTCAATTCTACTCAGGTACGGCATGCTCTAAAAACGGAGGGGCAGATTCCCCCCCCCCCCTCCCACCACCACCACTACCCTCCAATGTGCGTGTTAAAAACGAATTGTGAAACAAAAAAATGTTAGAAACGAGCATAGCTAGTTACAGTGTGACCTAATGTCTAACCTCTTAGGGCCGCAACCGGCCACATGCTGTCCCACCGTGCAGCCGATCATTAGGGTGTCCAGCCGGAGCGCAGCCGCTGCCACGTACTGCTGCAGGCTGGTGTCTCGCCGCGGCTCCCGCGACACCAGCACTGGACACAGGGTCAGTCGCGGCAGCTGGGTCGGCGCGAACCGCACCGACGCCTGCACCGGCTGCCACAGCAGGTCGTGCCACTTGACGACACTCATAGTGATGAGCATGCCAACGCAGGCGACCTTGAAGGCCAGCGCCCCGATGTGGCAAGCAGTACGCAACCTGCCCGGCATCACCGCGGCTGAGCGCGCCTGCCAAATCAGGGAAATGGTCAACTGGTGTATGTGGCCACACTCGACTAAAATGTAGGTACAAACTGGAGTTCCTTTTATTGAACATCCTTTTTCGACACCTATTAACGGTGCATTTGGGATGTAAGTACAATTTTACAAACGAAGAACACCGAAGACTCTCCAAAACATAAAGCAAGCAATAACTAGGCAATAGCAATAGCAATAACTCAGGCACTGTTCGGGCCGTCGTCAGCACAGCCGTCAGCACCAATCAACGCTCAGTATTCAAGTCACGTGATCACAAAGTCACGTGACTGTGATGTCACGCGCCGGCTGACGCTGCTGCCAGGATTTTTCAGCAGCAGCGTCAGCACAGAGAGAAGTGACACCAAACTACTAATTTCCTTGACAATAAAAGACCACTCAAGCTGCCATATAAAGATGGAAACGCAGGGCGCTTTGTGTTATTACTTTTTGGTTGTATATTTCAAATTAGACTCGAAATAATTCGAGATCGTCTCATGCAACTGCAAATACTAATATAGGCATAGGAGAGTGAGAAGTGGCGGCATTTGAAAGTTGAATACGGTCGATGATAGTAGGGTAAGGCTCTCCTATTTCGCACACCTAACATGTAATTATCTTTATCTCTCAAAGTACGAGGAAACCCCATATTATTTAGTCATAATATGAAAGC
>JARFNZ010128080.1:0-11526 GCA_031763405.1 Balanus nubilus
ATTTAACCCATGAGGATAGTCCTATATAAGTTTGTATTGGTCATTTTCGTGATCAGCGTGATGAACTGCATCAGATACATGTATTTTCAGTTAAATTTGAAGTCTTCGCTGAATACGTATACGAATACGTCGCCAAGTTCACGGACATCAAATATGGGGCAAATCAGAAGGCCGAAAATATCTGACTGGAACTTACAATGATTGTAACTCGTAACTAAATAAAAATACCACCCTAAAGATGTATATTTTCTTAATCAGCGCGTCGAGGTGGCCCCGTATACTAAATCTAGGCCAAATCGAACACCGCACTGCTCGACCATGATTGATTGTACCTCGTAACTGACGAAAAATGTCACCCTGAAGAGGTATATTTTCGTAAGCAGCGCATCGTGGAGGCCCCGTATAACAACTTTGGGCCAAATAGTAATACCCCGCTGTTCGGCCGCCAAAAATTACAATGGTTTTAGCTCGTAATAGACGAAAAATACCAGCATAAAGAGCTATATTTTCGTTATCAGTCCATCGAGGACGCCCAATACCCGTATACCAAATTTGGGGCAAATCGAAACACTGAAAATATCTGACTGTAACTTACAATGGTTGTAACTCGTAACTGGCGAAAATACCACCCTAAAGAGATACATTTTCGTAATCAGCGCATCAACAAAACCCCGTGTACCAAATTGGGGCCAAATCGAAACACCCCGCTGTTCGACCGCCGAAAATTACAATGGTCGTAACTCGTAACTGACGAAAAATATCACCCTACAGAGGTATATTTCCGTAATCAGCGCATCCAGGGTGTCTTGCATACCAAATTTGGGCCAAATCGAAACACCCCGCTGTTCGACCGCCAAAACTTACCTGACTGGAACGAACAATGATTGTACCTCGTAACTGACAAAAATACCATCCTAAAGAGGTATATTTTCGTAATCAGCACATCGAAGAGGCTCTGTACACTGAATCTGGGCCAGATCAGAAGACCAAAAATGTTTGTCTGGCAATGTGATATATGACTGGGAAATGTGCTGCTGAATTGACGGACATTCAACGCAAACTCATGTCCAGAAAAATATATGCATGCGGGACCCGACGCCGTAAACGAATACGAATACGCTAACTTGATGGGCATGAGAGAAGCCGTTGCTAGGCGAAAATTGATGATGAAAAACCTGATCGCCTTGGGCGTCCTCAAGACATCAAATATTTAAAAACCGATATTTTGAAGCAGTGAAATAAAATCCATCAGATGCGATACATTGAGACAAATCTCGCGGCATCAAGTACTAAACTGGTCACCCGTTTCGGGCTATGAACCTCGTTCGCCGTGCTCGCACCACCAGCTTAGTCAATTAGCTATTGTTGCATTATAGGTACGTATTACGACATAGCCATACACCTACTACCGCTGAAAATGAACCATTCGAACAGGTAACAAGTGTATTTATGTATACAGTACGAAAACAGTCGAGTACCAACTCCCAGCCCACCAGTCCAGCGTAGAAGAGGCACCGCAGTCCAGCCATATGCCAAGCCATTGCGTCGCTCGCACCACGCGACACACAATGCACGCAGATTACATACGATTGGCCGGCAATTCAACACTATACGCTGCGTGCCGCAGCTGCGACAGAGGCACCAGACCAAGGCAAGCTGAGCACCGCACGAAGCGAGGACGGAGCAGCTACAAGGCAGTCAGTCGCGACCATGTTGAACGAAACAACTCGGCGAAGGCACCTGGAGTCTGGACGTCAGGTAAGGTGCTGCTGGGCGGAAGAGGAGACATTGCAAACAGGCTTGTCTGCAAATTCTATCGTTTGCGACATTGTACTGTCCGTATAATGTCGGCACCGTGGATATCTGGAAACTTGTGAGAGGGCTTGAGGTTACTAGAGGGAAGACTGATCAAATTGCAGGAGTCATTTTGCACGATTGCACCAACGTGCACACGAAGCGGTATGCCGTTATGAACGATGGCCTCTCCTTGCTGAATTGTTTGGTGCTTAGTGCAAGGGTGTCGGTCGCTTTAACAAGGAAATACACAATTTTCGTTAGTAAAAGAATGAGCTGAAGGAAAAATTAGGAGTTTCTTTTAATGGGAGCTACTTCTCACCATAGATCCTAAAATTAAGCTGCTACAATCGAGTCTACCCGTCTGATTCAGGGTTGTGCTCGACTCAGAGTAGGTGAGCCAAATTTGAATCGACTATGACTCAAAATGAGTTGAGTCAGAGTCGAGTAGGTTCAGAAACTTGAGTTAAATTGAGTCGCATGGATTGTCGCTTGAGTCAGGGTTGAGTCACCACTGGACGCTGCCCAAGTCAAAGTTGAGTCGACCCATTCTCTGGAGTACAATAATATGATGCAATGATTTGATAGTGTATATTGTTTAGCTTTGGCAGACGGAACATTACGTCTATGGCGTTGCATGTGAGGAATAGACTTAAAAATGTCCTCGACCACATCCCTCCCCCTTCCTGATCAACAACTCGTCGTCTAGTTCAGTCAAACAATGAGTCAACTCAAACTTTCACCATCTCATTGAGTCAGCGTTAAGTCAGTAAGAGTAAGTGAGCCAACGTTGAGTCAACTCAAAACCATTTGCTCCACCAGTGTTGAGTCCAGTCAGTGTTGAGTCGAGAGTTATTCGAAAATAAGCCAGAGTCGAGTCAATAAAAAAATGAGTGGAGCACAACCCCGTCCAGTTTCTTAAGCTAACTATTTCCGATAGAAAAACAATTCTAACGTCTATGGAAGTAACAGCCTAAACCGCATCATTTTATCATCGCCGAGAATTGCATTAGCAAGTTGTTCATGGACGAAGCCTGGACTCCTCACAGTGATAAAGTCAACGGCACATCAGCATAGCGGCATCAGCACACACTTCAGCACGGTCAACAGGGGGCAATAAAAGCCCATCACGATCACACAAAGCAACACACCGCATCGCATGTCTCCTCCCCAGCTGCTCCGAGCCTCGGGCGACCCACCAACTACACAGGGGGCAACAGGGACGGGGAAGCCAAGGGGAGCGATAGAAGCACCACACAGCATCAGCAGGTACAAAGACACGTAGAATGGGGCTGGCAGTAGCATCTTTCAAATACGACATCGGAGCGTGCCGGAAATGGCAGCGCGGCCATTTTGTTTTACGGCTCGGTTGTGTTCTGTGCATTTGATGTATGCACGGAAACAGCCGTATTTTACAAGAATCGATAGGATGGTCAGACTATCTACATGCGTCAGTGCATCACGCATCTTGAGATACATTACAATTTCATTCATTCAGAATTCTGAAAATACCAAAGGCCAGTTGATACGCATAGACCGTCGTTACAATCTGGGCAATACTTCAATACCGGCAAATATGCTAATTTATCACAAGTTGAGAACGATCCAGAAATCAGACAGCGGACGGATCTTTTTTGGTTAACCAGGCTCATCTAGCACATATAAACCGATTCTCATTAATCTGAACCTCACGTGAAATCACCCACATCCATTGAACGTACAGGGGCCCACAGTTTATATAATCACAAGTAAGACCCGTCCATTTTCGCGTCTACTACGTAATTTCGAAGATTTGACAAACAAAACTAAAACCAATAGCAGCGCAGTATCGATATATACACTTCAAACAAAGGATGGAGTTTCAAATCTTCAGGAATTCCAAAATAGAAACGAAAAACGTTTTTACCGTCGGGCGGCCGAGCAAGCTGCTTTTTCGCCAATTCTTCGAAAGTCTTTGATATTAACAAGTGCATCTTTTGCTCGAAATGAACTTCTTATAATGTGCTTCCAATGGTTGCAGTTTGAATTATCAATTTGTTTTTAAATATATGTATTACGCGAGAAAGTGTACCGGACCGTGCGTGTGACCACAGCAACTGTGGGTTGTACGTGAGGCGTAAGGCAGATATCGTAAATTACGTAAGGCGACAACAATACTGTTGCCATTGAGGTAGGCAGACATCTCTAAAGCGACAACATTTACAGGTAAGTGCATTTCCACCAAGCAAGGAATACTGTCATAATCGCAGCTTCGAATTCACACAGAATTTGCTGAATTAGTGGCGCGAGGATCATTAAAATGGAGACGACGTATTAATAAAAGATGTCACCTTTCCCTAAAATTGTAAGAAGTCTATAACTTAGTGAACTTGGGTTTATTATTAGTCAAATTTAAATCGAATTTGGTAAAGTAATGTTTATCTAAAAAAAACTTTGGTAAAGTTTATTAGGCTCGTACAACACTTTAAATGAAACATTATTTGTTTAGTGTATGAGCCGCGAAAAGCTTGTCCTTATACCTGAATAATACGGTCAAGCAATGCTACTCTGGCGCTATAGATATTTAGTTTTTTGGCCTCAGACGGCTCGAGGCAGTCAGGATTTGGATTTCAGTTTGAACTCGACTTAGTACAACTTTAAGCTAAAACACGTTAAGTTTTGGATAAAAGCGTGTCTAAAGATATCAAGGATATCACATCGCAGGGATAAAAACGACTTTGGTCACTAACAAGTAACATATCACGTGCTGCAGTACCTGCCACTGGTTTTACCGCGGCACTGCACAATACACAGACGTCAGAGTTCACATGGGCCACCGTCGGCGGCTGGCTGCGGTCCGCTGCGCAGCCGATGTCACAAATACGCGCAGGGTTTCTAATCTGACCACAGCCAGAGGCTGAATCCACCACTCCGCGCCACCCTGCCTACTGCACGCCTATAGCGACCTTGAAAACAAAGCCGGTGGCAGCATACGAGGCCAACGTATCCACAGGTACACAGCCCCATCAAGGCATTCGGAAGATATCATGCAAGGAAGGCACTTGAGAGAAGCTTCGCACAGTAATCATCACTCGTCAGCTACATATGAAAACACTGCCACAGTGCGAACACATTCACACACACGAACGAGCACTATCGCTCGTTAACACGTTTGACGTGCACAGTCACCAGTAGAAAGCTAATCGCATCGATCAAGTCACCTAACAGCGATGTTTGCATTGGTCGCGACAATACTCGTATACCACTAGTGAAGAGGATGGTTGCAAAGTCCATTTAAGTCGGGCAGAACTAAAAGAGTATTATCGTTAGTCATACTTCTGAATGTCTCAATTTGGGCAAGTAGCCTACAGTTATAGTAAAAGAACTACACTTCTACAAGACACCGGCAGCACGTATAACTACCGAGACAAGTTTGATGGCACCGCCGTTTAAGATTCTTCTACTGTTTGTTGGTGTTTATGGGCGCATCGACATCTAGGTCCTATTGCGCCCAAAGATTCCTCTACTGATCGGTAGGCAAGTACTGAGTAATAACTTCACAATAAGACCTCTAACAACAACCACCACTGCCGCCTCTAGCCGTTATCACACCCACACAGTCACAATCACGAATCACCATGCGTAAAACACCACAACACTTTCGAATCCCCACCGAACGGAGGACCGGCAGGTCAAACCGGTCAGACCTACCCAGCGTAGCACCTCTGACATAGCACCCGGCGACCCCGGGCCGTCTCTCGCCCTCTCACCCCGCTGACGGACCACCGCGACGGCCACGTCACGTCACGCCTGTCCGTCACGTCCCGGCGTCACAGCAGTCCGTCACGAGCCGGCACCGTCGGCCTCACTGACCGGTGAGTACGCGAACCGCTCGGCGGCGGCGGCCGGCGGCTGGGCGATGGAAACGATGGCGGGGGCGGGAGCGGCGCGGAGTCGGCGGCGGGCCAGCAGGGGCGGCGGCGGCTCCAGACACTCGATACCGACCCAGCGCCGCTGGTGCAGCACGCTGGCCACCCGCAGCAGCTGCAGAGCACCACACGACGGGGTCAGACGACGGTCAGAGGGCAGAGGGCAGAGGGCAGAGGGCAGAGGGCAGAGGGCAGAGGGGCAGAGGGGCAGAGGGGCAGAGGGACAGACGGTCAGACGGCAGACTGTAAGAGGTTCAGAGGGCAGACGGTCAAGGGGCAGACGGTCAGAGGGAAGACGGTCGACTGTGTTCTGCGCAGGGCCAGTACAGCACTGAGGCACTGACAGTTTGCTACAGCCAAGTACAGCGCCAACTGTGCGCCGGCCTGCCACAGCCAACCGGCCCGACTGCTGTGGCCACACAGCCAACCAGCCCGACTGCTGTGGCCACACAGCCAACCAGCCCGACTGCTGTGGCCACACAGCACAATTGGCCCGACTGCTGTGGCCACACAGCACAACTGCCGGCCATTGCCGTATGTCTCTGTCACGCCCCAAAAGAAAATATGATACCCTTACCAACTCCGCACAGCGCAATGAAAGCACAGGCTCAAAATACCTCAATCAAAAATATGACATCAGTGTTTCGGCGGCGGCAGAGGAAGACCTGAAGAAAGCTAGGGAACAACAGCTTATAACCTCCAACAAACTACATTCATGCAACGGAGCGATAGGGAATTCTATAAATGATCCCCGAGCAACCCCATTCGAGTAATTCTGCCAGCTTAGCTGAGGAATAGCATGCAATATCATGCATGCATTAAGTCTACCGCTCCCAATCGTGCTCCCGACAACTGACAAGAAATACACAGATGGCGTCGATGCCGTCATTCACCAACGACGACATCATTGTTGACAGCAACGAACAACTCAACGTTCTGGCCGCCAGCAGAGCTGCGCCACGGACCAAGCTAAAATATATACATGAAGGAATTGAGGATGGAAGGCGCCGAGTGCCTTGCGCCCCACTACGGACACAGGATTAGGATGAGGTTTTTCGACGCCTATTTAATGTTCATCTAAAACATCCAACCCCCATGACAAAACCGGTCTAGAAAGGAAGTAGGATAGACTAGGGTCAGCCACCACAGTCACACCCAGCAAAATATCGATGACAGGCGAGACACAGTCACAGAACACAAGAACAAGGTGAAGGCAAAGCGGAAATATCCTTGCCATGCAGTTAGTTGGAGATCAGAAGAAAACGATATTTCCGTCTAATTGCTAAGACTTCACAACATGCTAATGCACAGTAAAGGCGATAAAAAACTTTTTTCAGAGGAACCTTACAGCCTGGTGGAATGCGGTTCGAGACATATGCAACCGGGCACGCCTCAGAGCGTGATCGCACTTAAAAGGACGGCATCATCATCCACGCATTTGGGGACTGGTGACGAGCCAGGGCGAACGGGCGGATGAAACGGACGGAATGGAACGGAATGGAACGGAACGGCCGGAACGGCCAGAACGGCCAGAACGGACGGAACGGACGGAACGGACGGAACGGACGGAACGGACGGAACGGACGGAACGGACGGAACGGACGGACAAGCTACGATGAGGCACACTGAGGCTATCTACCCAACACACCGCCACAAAGCAACCACGAACCTTCCCAGTGTGCTAGGCCCTCATCGCTTCTGCCGCCTCATCATAGGGTTTCACCACGCCACAGTGAACCTAGAACCGAAAACGAACCTCAGGTATCACGATTACCGACGGGGAGGCAGCTCTGGCGGTCGGCGACGCAGCTAACACTTCAGTCTTCCACCACAGATGGCAGTAGCCACACCTAACCGTGCTCGGACCGCCCTCCCCATTGAAACACGACCAGCTGGTGCCGTCACCCTTGGTCGGTAGCAGTGGCGCTTTAATCGGAGACCACGAGCAGCTCGAATGCCCGTTGAAACACTTTATACCGGAGTGCCAGCACCATCTCAGGGGAAGCCACAGTCACCACAGGACCGGCACTGGTACGCCAGTGGAGCCCCAGGTGACCGGCGTCCATCACCACTTCGATTCGATTTAAGACAAGGTCGAAAGACAAAGTCGAATTCCAAACATGTTATACTGAGTTTAAGTAATGTAAAATCCAAATTAAATCGCACTCCATATCACAATGATCTAAATTTTATCAGCGTTTTTTTTCATTAAAAAAATCCTTGAAACGTGAGTTTTGTACGATTTCGGGGCTACAATGACACTGTGTGTGGAAGAAGAGCAGGATGGAGACCAACTGAATAGGATGGACGGTGCAGGAGACGGACAGCGAGACGAAGCGAATGAAGACAGAGAAGCAGTAGGGAACAGCGACACCAGCGAGGAATTAAAAGGTGAAAAGGACTTTGTGTTTACGGGTGCTTCACTAAAGACACTAATAGTACAATGATACACTGAATGTTTCCTTCTAACTCCTTTGCAGTTTAAACCAAAGAGATCGTCACACCCTTTGCATGGAACAACTCAACAACGCCGTTTTTAGCATTCTTTAATTCACTATCCACGATGCTCTTACGAGAAGGCAAGCAATTGTTTAAATTTTGATTTAAACATTTCTTCATTTGAATATAACATGTTTTAAATACAAGCTTTAGGTACTTGTCTTAAATCGAGTTTTAATTGTCTTAGATTGAATTTGACTTGTGTTAAATCGAATTTGACTTGTCTGAAATATACTTTTACCTATCTTAAATCAAATTTTACTTGTCCAAAATCGATTTTTTTTCTTAAATTGAACTTTAATTGTTTTAAATTGGATGAAATAAAGGTGTAAATGCATAAAACGTTCCAAATTAAACACCATTACTATGCAAAGACGTGTCACTACGCTAACTTTAAATGCCATTATGTTCATAATCGTGAAATAGTCGGCCCTCATTATGAGATCGCACCACATTACAAGTCGGGGAGTTTGCTGGCAAAATGCAAAATGCTGGCATAAACTTAGTTTATGCCAGTCAGTGGCAAAAACTAGTTTATGCCAGTTTTTACCGGCAGATACTGACATAAACTGACGAACACTAAAATTATGAAGGTTTAATCATTAATTTATTAGAAAGAGATATAATATAAACAACTATAAGATAAATTATCATCCCAGGAATCAAAATATTAGCTTTGTCATAAGGTAACAGACCTGTTGCTACATTTAACGTACATTTGTTTAAGTCGCACAACTGCAATATCTTTGATGACAAAGTTGGCATGTAGGTACTCTAAGTGAACAACTAGTATACAAGGTTAGCATAACCTGTAAAATAACCTGAAGACAGAATGCATGCATGTACACAGTAAAAATACTTAAGTCCGGCCAGTGCATTGCATGGAAAGCATGTGGTCCTGTGGAACAGATTTATTCCAGTGGCCAATAGCAAATAGCAGATAGTTGAAAATACCCAACATACCCATTGCCTAACCCTACTGAACTCTGTTGATTTTATTGACAGAGCTTGGCTTATATTTAACAGACTGATTACAAAAAAATAAATGATATTCTACAGTCAATGGTTACTCATCTAGGTTTTCATGTTTTGTCAGGGAGTTAAATCAAACTATTGAAAGTTGACGACAAAAAAGCTGTAAGTGGCATAAACTCAACTTCATTTTAGTTTTTGTCAGTTTTTGCCAGTAGGTGGCATAAACTAGTTTGTGCCAGTCAGTTTATGCCATGGTAAAAACCGGTTAATACCGCCTAGTGGCATAAACATGCCAACCATGTTACAAGTATAACCATTTCGGAATCAAGATTCAATACTTCTTACTGAGCAAATACATGAAAACCAGTTGACGGTTTGCCATATCTTCTTTACTTTTATTGGTGACTTCATCCGTACATAACCTTATCCACGTACCTTTGGTTTTTCCACGGTGACGAGCCGGAACTCGTAGACGAAGGTGAGAAGGAAGACAGAGAATAGGAGACCGACGGCCCACTCTGAGGCCGTGCTGCACACGTGGTACTCCCAACCGCGGTTGGGCATACCCCACTCACTGTCCGGGATCTCTGACGGACAGTACAGGACGGCACGTCAGCAGCACAGTACAGAACAGCGCGTGGTACTGATTGGGCATACCCCACTCACTGTCCGGGATCTCTGACGGACAGTACAGGACGGCACCTCAGCAGGGGACATACAGAAAATGTTTGCACGTAAAAACGTTAAACTATTCGCCTCAAAAACATTGAAAAAAGGGTTTAACTACCAGTTCAGCGTATAGGTATTTCTGATTTCATAGCATTCATAACCTTTTCATATTATCTCATTTCTCATTCACTCAGCTCATTGGATTTATTCAGGCGCCGTTCGAATGTAGCATCATGTTCATCGCGAGACCCATGAGCCCCGCGGTTAACGTCGCGTTGCCTCGAGAACGTCTGCCGAGTTCAGACCGCAGCTGGCAGAGGAGTTGATGACTTCCTTTTGCTTTGTTGGATTTTCTGCCATGTCTTTCACTACTTCTGGACGGGCTGTGCCCTAATAACAATGACCAAGGCACGATCGGTTCGGAGTTTTTACCGGCCAGCTGATCGCGGCGTCCGCCGGCTGATGACATGCCCCTTGAACGGGGTTTCTGGGGGCGAAGCTTCTTGTCGAGATGGGCCAATATGCGAGACGTTTAAATGTCATATAAGGCGGAAAAATGGCTGTAAGGAGCCCATTCTTTCTTCAGGAGCACCGTACAGGAATGCTATGGTGGAATGCTAAGGTGGAATGCTAAGGTGGAATGCTAAGGTGGAATGCTAAGGTGGAATGCTAAGGTGGAATGCTAAGGTGGAATGCCAAGGTGGAATGCTAAGGTGGTCTAGACTCGGCGGAAGAACTCGAGGCAAAGCGACACGTTAACCGCGGAGCCAAAGTGTCTCATTGTAGACATGGTTCATTCGATCTGCTCCAGAAACAAATATATCAGCTGAGGGAGTGAGAAAGAAGACTAAATCAAAATGTTAGAATGTTATTAAATCGAAAGTGTATGTTCAACTGGTAGTTAAACCCTTTCTCTACGTATTTGGGGCGAATAGTTACAACGTTTCTATGCCAACACCCTATAGTACTTAACAGCGCATATTTAGGATATAAGCTTGCAATGAACGCAAATGTGGTCAAAGTGCTGATTGCTGACAGCAGAAAACCTTACATCAAATATTACCGCTGCTGAATCCATGAGATTAAAACCAAACTAGAAAAAACATTCATTACAGAACTCCAAGAACCGTACTAATCGAAGCTTCAGATACAGAGATTCCTTCGATGCATCTTTTTCACATTAGAACCATAACAAATCAAACTACCGGCCTTCACGACCAAAAGCAATCACACTATTGTGGCACCTCGCTGCCACCAGAACATGACACCATCGTCAGTGACGTCATCATCGTCCCAGCTGCTCTCCTCACCTGAAGCGTTGCAGGCCTTGATGGAGTTGGTGAGCCGGTGGCTGAACTCTGACGGTGTGGCAGCCGCACACACCCAGCCGCTTATAAACAGCACTGAGCAGAGCACGGCGATCAGCAGCCGTACCCAGGTGAGCCAGGGTCGGGTCATGTCGGACCGCGTCCGGTACGTGATGGGGACCTGAAGTACACAGGGTCAGGTCAGGTCAAGTAAGATCAGGTCAGGTCAGGTCAGGTCAGGTTAGGTCAGGTCAGGTCAGGTCAGGTCAGGCCGTGTCCGGTACGTGATGGGAACCTGAAGCACATGGGTCAGGGTCAGGGTCCGGGTCAGGGTCAGGGTCAGGGTCAGGGTCAGGGTCTGGGTCAGGGTCTGG
>JARFNZ010128091.1:0-18691 GCA_031763405.1 Balanus nubilus
GTGTGTGTGTGTGTGTGTGTGTGTGTGTGTGTGTGTGTGTGTGTGTGTGTGTGTGTGTGTGTGTGTGTGTTGTGGGGCGGGGGCCAATGGACGCTAAGGTAGGGCCGGGAGGAGACAAGAAATAAATTAGCTCGGGAAAGGATTAATAATATTTTATGGGAGCATTCCCTTTGGATTCTTTCACACTCAAGACTCCATAACTTCGTGTCGTGTCTGTCTTTTTGTCGGTACGACGTTAAGCATCACAAAAATATGCCCGATCAGCGTCCCAAAGATGTATGCGCTGCAGTACTTTTTTCATGACCTGCCTTTTCTCGCAGTCTCCTCGTGTTAGGGCTGAATCGGTCCCGTAATTCTCGTTTCATCTCCTTGAGGCCGCGTCGGCCCGTGTGAAAGGGCTGCCTCAGCATCAGCCTCGTATCAGAAGCCGTGTCTGACCAGTCAGGGTTGAATGCCGGGACTGGGTGCGTCCTGTGGGGACCTCACATCACCCGGTCCCATTCCCTTCATATTGGGGCCGTATCTTACCAGTAACCACTGCGCCAGATTGCTATCCGCCAGCCCGGTCAGATTGCTACCCAGCCCTGCCAAGGTGATGGTCGGCGCGGTATCAGCCTGGTTCGCAGGTCGGCCCACCCCGCCCCTATCCACGTCGCTGTGACCGCCGGGGTCAGAGGTGAACGCTCCACGGCGGCAGGGGTGCGAAGTGCGGGTACCTGCGGACTACCACAGACCAGACGTGTGAACATTCGCCGCTCGCCCGCGCCGCAAATAGCACCTGCCGGGTCGCCCGGTGTGAGGTATTGAAAATAATCACGTGCTTAGCAGTGCTATTTCGGTTAACGTTTGTTACACTTACGGTGCTGTTAAGCTTCCAGCAGTCGTTGGCAATGAGTTTTTGGTATAAATAATAACAACAAGTACTTGCTACTTCTCAAGATAACAAATCGTGAGCTACTCTGACATTGACAGGTTGAATCGTTACCATATCATTGTTAGACTGCACCATATCATAAGAAGAATAAAAGTATCTGATGGTGCAAGGGCTCGAAACTTGCAGTGTCCGATGGGAGACCATTGTATAGACCATATAAACCAGAGACAAATGCAATGGCTCACAGGTATGCTTGGTGTTACAATAAGTCCTTCAATAAAGCTCTTCCCAGGCGCAAGCAACATACATTTATGACCCACCATAAACCGTGTTTCGCAGCCTCTCGCCGATGTTATCAACCACAACTGAAATTAACAGACATTTGCAGAGTTATGTATGTGGGTACCTCTTTTGTCCATGACCCAGGTGCGCTACAGTTAATGACAGTAATGGATTATCAATCGTCTTTCTATTGTTCCATGAACACAGAATTTCTTAGTCGCTTTCCTTTCGTGTCAGCTTCTTCTATTGTGCCGTACATTATATGGTTATACTTCTCGAGACGGCTGAAAGAGGGCAAACCTGGCGAATAGCACGTTAGATATCTCGTAGCACATCGCATATGAATACAAAGGTGCCGGTACGTTTCATATTTAACATTTGCGTCACATTTATATTACGTTACGTGGCGATTATTACCGGCATTAACAGTAAATGAAGCGTGATGAGCCATAAACCTAACCAGGTGAGCATGAACACGATCTCGTAACAGCAAATGCTTGTCCAATTCAGGCAGATATCAATTTCTTCCACCTCCTTGTTACGTCAATTTCAATCTCCCAAACCACGCCCTTCGTTCCCAAATCGCTCCGCCCACAATCCACACCGCCACTACGTGCAAAGTGTCTGCCTGCACCCTGGCGTACCTACGACCGCTACGGCCACCCACTGTCTACGCCTGAGGTCACGCCGGGCGTAGTCAGCGTACCTTAACCCCCCCCTCCGGCACGCCCCTCCGGCACGTCCCTCCTGCACGCCCCTGGACCCTCACGGAGCACGCCTCCCCTTCGTGGCACCCCCCCCCCCCCCCGGGCGTGACTGACGTATAAGCCGGGCGTGCGGGAGGCCCACCTCAGTTCGTTACGGCCGTTTGCAGTTCGTGCCACGATGAGAACGACCCGTGTGCGGTGCGGATTGAACGTAAACGCCGTCAAAGCACGGGCCCGGGCTGTGGGCAATGGGCATCGGGCGGTTCCGAGGTAGAGATGCAAAATTCCCCAATAATTCCATACTGGAACCATACCACACCACCAAAATAACCCAGTATATCAACAATGTATAGGTGCTGACTGATTATGTTACCATTGCATTTTCACACATGTTCAAACACCGCATAAATATCCCATGTGTCTAAAAATTTCCCCTGCAGTGCGGTGCGGCGGGACGGTAACATTGCACATCTAGTCCAAAGTGCCGGCGGTGTCACGACCTCTCTTGGCTCTCTACTGACCGCCGACCGGGGACTGGTGGTCACCGCTGATGGGTAACCGGTAACCCGTGGTTATAAACCAATAACCGCTGGTCAAGGAGCGCTGATCATAGGCCGGTGGTTGATAGTTGATGACCGCAAACCACCGAGCCGACGTGTGTCTGGGGGGGGGGGGGGAGGCATAGAGAAAGAGAGCGATGGCGTGCGCTAAATGACCGAAGACCTCTCATCTCACCAACTATGATCAGGTGCTTACCATGGTATATGTGTACATGTAGTTTTGTTATATTAGGTGGCGCTAGGTAGAACTCCGGTTAGAAACTGGGCCAACAGAGTCTGCCAGGTGATATCATCAGTTTGAATGACCATCTTCTGGTGCCTATCTAAAGCTGACCTGGAGATGAACACAGAACAGATAGATTCAACAGAACAGATTCTTATATGAACTAGATAAGAATGAACCTAGATAGCTTGACATTGTTCTGTACTGTCTCTTGGTAACATACCGATGGTGACACGCCGAACTGGAAAGACAAAGCATTCAGTAGCTTCACCAACCTCAGATGGCTCCGAGCTCCCGACTGCGCCAACAGCACCAATCAAGTCAAGTAGTCATCGGCCCGAACATCCGGCATTGGTCTCCTGTTCCTCCACGGATAGCCCGAGGACATGCAGGCTGTCGGAGCATATCAGACAATCGGTCATGCCTCGAGGCTCTGATGCTGTCAGAAGATCCTTCCCACGTACCTGCTCACCATGTGAGCCGATTACCTCCCAGGGAACGTGCAGTTAATCAATCATGTTCATGTTCGGCATGTTCGCCCTCAGGAGAGGTCGCAGGCACGGCAGATTTGGTCGGTCCACCTCGCAGTTGGAGTCGAAAGGAACGCGACGTGGTGAATATACGAGCTTCGTGACTTCAAGGAACAAGTGTGACGATCAGGCGTAACGAAAGGCGTAACGAACAGGCGTGACGAACGCAACGTGACGAATCGACGAACAAAAGAATGTCTGATTGCACTTATCGTCCTTGCGGCCTGGGTGTCTACCCTTCCCTTCGGCGCGGTGCAATGGGATGAGAGAGCTTTAAGTCTGCGGCCTCCGGCACCGGTGACAGCTTCAACTCCCCCTCCCCCTCACGCTCCCCTCCCTCCCTCCCTCCCCCGCCGAGTCGGCGGCTCCGGCTGGGGGGTCGGGGGGGGGGGAGTGAGTGGGTATGCAGCCTGCCCCTAGGGCATTACCTGTTGAGGGCCCCAGAGCTGACTAAGAGGCTCGAGAAGTCACAGGGGGCCGATTACCTGCGAATATACGATCCAGTCTCGCCGATGGCTAGAACTTCCTAGAAGGAAAAGTTAAGATCTATCGCGAGTCGCAGAGCCCGTGACATTTAGACTGGAGTCAGAAGCTGAAGGATCCGAGTTCCTTTGTAGTCCAGTCGAGCGTTGGTGTGTGGATCTTAACGCTAAGCAACGCGCGGCGCTGCATGAGAGGTCAAGGTTGTTTTCCTCGCGGCTGAACGGTTTCTAGCGGTTGAATACCCTGCTATTAGCACCACCACGTCTTATGGCGGTCATTACAGCTCGGTGTCTTGTGCGGATGGCAGCATGAGAATGACGTTCATATAACGTGCTGTGGCCTGACCTTAATGATCTGCGACCCAACGCTGGACTATGCAGGGTGGTATAATGACATGCATTGCAGTAGGAGCTACGAATACAAAGCACAATGAATAAACAGTTGAACAGCCGAAGCGTCCGTTACGAACAAAACTGCTGTATTTTTAGGGCGTCTGTCCGATAATTAATCAGTAATGTCAGTTAAACATAATTGTTTTTTTATTTTTTAAAGTTTTTCCACAATTCCTTTGTTTATAGGACAACTGCTGGTGTTGTAAAGGTATGATATTCTAAACAAACAGTGCTGACAGGACAGCGACCTGTGGGCGTGAGATTCCGACCATCAGAGCACAGATAAGTGTTTTCGCTGGCTGAGAGCCATTTTCCACACCCTCCTGTTGGCATTCCGGCTGCCAACTGGAGTACCGCTGATCACACCGATCTCTGCGGACAGCGAGGTTCACGTTCTTTTGCCAGTCATCCTTCGACCGTAGTCTAACGGCGCGCTATATGCTATATAGTTCGGAGGAAAGTGTAGTAGGTTTCTGACCCGGCTGGCCGATGTAGTAACAAAATACACAAGTGCTCTAAATTACACATGTACTTTGGGGCACCTTGATGCATGCACACGGCCTTGATGTGTTATAAATTGTTGAGTCCGGTGTTAAGTATAGTGTTTTTGTTTTGCTGGCTGATGTAGTGTGTGTTACAAAACACGGCGTACGGTTTATCTATAGCTGAGTACGGGATACAGTGATTAGTTAGTACATTCCCAAGCGCCCGACGCCGCGCCGGTATATATGTGTGCGCCATAGGATGGTCCAGGCTGTTTAGACAGTTCACCTCTTGAGTGGTGTTGCGTGACGTGGATCCAATTCCAGGTTCGAAATGACGGCGCGATCTCGTGATCCGCGGATAGTGGTGAGTGGCGACGTTTGGGAACTGAGGAGCGAGAATGGAACCGTCCTGGAAGGTCATTTCTCACAAATATTATCGGGGAATTCATATTACCGTGAAACACGGCAGCAGGATTACGTTATCAAACCGCTAAAAGCCTGATATGATAATGATCAAGTCACGAAATTGGTGGTTACTTTATACAGGTTTATTCATTAAAAGAATAATGAAACGCTGGTATGCTGATGAACCGCTGTGATTCTATCATCGTAAATTTAAATTAATGTTAAATAACGTTTATTGTAGCACCATATAGCTGTTATCCAAATATAGTTGCTGTGGGATGCTTGATGGCATGTATGGTTTTCTTGGTGTAAGTGTCGCGCGCATATATTAGACACACAAAACAGGTTGATAGCATGAATGCGTAGAAGTGTTTGATAGAAGCAATACAATTGAATCTATCTTTGATTTAATTATGCTCCTTATTTATGGTATTGCCGATCATTTGATATAGTTAAGAGTCTCATTAGCGGCGCAAAAGGTAGGTACCTATCTATGTGTGACTAAAAATTATAGGTACTTTTGTTTTCTCCAATTCCAGCACCTAACTTGGTCTGGCCTATTTTACATGACGCCACTCAATATTCTTGGACCGCCGTATTTATCCCAATCGACTTTCACCTACATTTTATGCCGATATTAATATTCCGGCTGACATGTAGTAGAGGGCGCGGTTCCGACTCAGTTCAAACCCACTTGCCCGGCAGGCGACCGAAGTGACCGAATCCCGATGCCCATGAGTCGATTAATAACCTCAAGCACGTTTCTCTGTTACGGTGGGCGCCTGCGGGCGGGTGAATTGCACAACCAATGACCGAGGGACCACCGCCTCGCTGGTATATTAGCACGCATTTGGCGCAGTGTCTGCATACACAAGGCTAAGACAGTGGCCCGCGAGACGAACGCTTTCACCGATACGGCGATAGATCGTACCTACTACAGATCTGCAGTATTTCATTACCGTATCCCGGCACGCCGGTAATTTTTACTGCCGCTGGTAATCAGGCGGTGTGTGGCCTGCTCGTGCCGGTATGTTGTCGGTAATGGTGGATTTAGATTTATAATATAGGCTATAAACATGCCGGTAATATGGCGGTAAATTTGTCTACAGCTGCGGCGAATGCCGGTATTCATTTAACTCTGGTGGTGCCGGTAAGGTGCCGATAAATGTTTTTGAGGAAAATTTGAATGTCTAACTAGTATGCTAAAGCTTCCCAGCACATACTGCCTAAGTCTAGTTAGTATGCCTAAGCTTGGTCCCGTGTTGACCTCGTGAAATCGGCGGCCAAACGCGTTACGTGAGACCCCGGGACGGTGGTGGCCGCTGTGTTGGATGCAATCAACCACCACTTACCAGTGAAGCCTGCGGGTTTGGATGAGCTGTCTTCATGCTTTCATTGCATCTGGTAGAAATGATGGTGTTGCCGCTTTAGCCAATAAATGTGGTTTTATGATCTTTTTTAAAGTTAGGCAGTGTTATGTTTTCTGGTGTGTTCAGCCGGTTTTTGTATTATCTTCATTCTTATTTCCATTTTCACAATCAATCACATGTATGAGGTTGTACCTGCAGGTCTCCGGTCCCCAGTAGGTATCCCTTCATTCAAGGGGCTCGAAAGCAAAGGAATGTCCATTATTGAAAGTTGAGGGACTTTCCACGTGGTTATTTTCCTCATTTCATCGCCCTTGTGTGAAGCGAACCTTACTCGAGACATTCGGCCCGCGATATCATCACAATTCTACCCGCAATATCACCAGAACTCTACCCGCGGTATTGCCCGTGCCACAGCCAAAATACGAGAACCGTGACTACGAACGCAACTAATTTGTTCGGCAGTTGCCGAACGACAACGAAATGATAGTTTTGTTAGGAAGGGCCGCATCACTGCAATGTAGGCGCGAGAAAATCGTGGCGATATCGCGAACGAATGACAAGTGCGCGGCCGGTGTAACGCCATACCAACATCGATCCTCGCCTACCACCCTCCCAAAGTATATGACCCAGTTTCAAATTCAAACAAACCTCGCTGGAGCCCCACCCCTCCATGGTATCCAAATCATCCCGGAAGACCCACTTGGATAACACGATCGCCTTGCCTCCGAATTACACGAACGGCCTCTACCTTTACCCGCGAGGCCCCTCTGGTTATTGTTGGACCCGCCCCTCCGCTGCGTAGCAGGAACATTTACCTAGCGGCTCTCGAATTTCAGCGGCGCGGCGCGACATAAACACTTAGCGGAGCTGCGCATGACGGTGCACATGAGGAGAAGGAAGGGAGAAAGGAGAAGGGAGAAGGGAGTAGGAAGAAGGGAGAAGGGAGAAGGGAGAAGGGAGAAGGGAGAAGGGAGAAGGGAGAAGGGAGGAGGGAGAAGGGAGAAGGGAGAAGGGAGAAGGGAGAAGGGAGACGGGAGACGGGAGACGGGAGACGGGAGACGGGAGACGGGAGACGGGAGACGGGAGACGGGAGACGGGAGACGGGAGAAGAGGAATGGGAGAATGGAGAATGGAGAATGAAGAAGCGAGAAGGGAGAAGGGGAATGTTTGGGAGAAGGGAGAAGGGGGACGGGAAAAGGGAGACGGGAGATGGGAGTGAGGACCTGGAAGCTGGAGAATAGGAGATGGTCAATATGAGGAGGGAGGTGGGAGTTGGGAGAAGATAGATGGGAGGCAGGAAGTGGGAAACGGGAACTGGTGCCGCTGGGACACGGGGGCGGGAGAAGGGAGATGAGAATCGGGAAACGTTAACCAGGAACTAACGGGAAAGGGATAAAGGAGCCATGCAACGGCCAATGGGAGTCTTCAGTTGAGCGCAACGAGCCTTGTGATTGGATAGGGACGGCACCACGAATTTCGTCTAGCGGGGGCAAAGCTTTTTTTGTTTTTTTTTGGGGGGGCTTCTAGCGAGGGGCCTCTCATCACGGGGAGCCTATTCATACCACAAAATTTACATTTCTCCTCGGTTTTCGACTTCTTATTTATTTGCTAAAAATTAGTACAAAAATTGACAAACTTCGGGAAAATCAACTAAAATGCGCCAACTACAGTGGCCTCCATAAAATATATGCGGGAGGCAACTTCCCCGCTGTCACCGTAGCGCTGCCCCTGGATGGGGCCTCATCGGTGCATTGAGGGGTCGCTCCTTATATTTTAAGAAAGGCAAACAGATTTTAAGGAAGGCCCCCCAACCCCCTCCCCCTCCCTCCGATGGTGCCGTCCTGTGTTTGGAACTGAGAGCACAGAGATTGAAGATGGATTACCGGGTCCATATTTCAGCTCGTTGAAGTACGCGGAAACAAGAGCTTAAATCTGAGAGCCAGGAGCCAGGAGCCGGGAGCCAGTAGCGTGGAGCGGCGGCACCGCCGTCGGTCTCCTATGGCGGGTGACCTGGCCGGGAGAGAGAGGGAGGGAGAGAAGGCAGAGGGAGGAGGGAGGAGCGGGACAGTCGCCGGTGTTCTCCAGTGACGGGTGACTCTGTGGTGTTTATTTGCTCACGGCAGGGAGGCCGATCAGCGGAAGTGGTTCTCGACCTGAGATAGCGGAGAGAGGACAGAGGAGGAGGAGGAGAGAGATGGAGGTAGAGGGGAGGAGAAGGAGAGGGAGAGAGAGAGAGAGAGAGAGAGAGAGAGAGAGAGAGAGAGAGAGAGAGAGAGAGAGAGAGAAGAAGAAGAAGAAGAAGAAGAAAAAGAAGAGCAAGGAGGGTGGATGGGGAAGAGGGAGGGAGGGTAAGGAGAGGAGAGAGTGAGAGATGGAGAGAGAACGAAAGAAGGAAAGGAAAAAGGAAGCGGAGGATAAGAAAAGAGAAACATGATGGAATGAAGGAAGACGTTAACTGAAGAGGGAAAGAGGGAGATGAGAGAAAACAAAGGGAGGAAGAAAGAGTGAAAAACAGCCGTGTTGCTGCGGTGAACTGTTCGTGGTCGACGCTGTGAGCGGCTGGATGGAAACGAGGCCAACTTTGTTCATACCGGCCGAGAACGCTTGGTGGGTAACATATGACCTTTCACGTTATCTTCCTGTGTCGTTAATCTTGTTCTAAATGTTTTACCGACTTCGCCGGATAAGCGAAGGCAAGTGAAGTTTACTTCCTCTTCCTATTTGGTCGACGGGGTGCCTACATATGGCCTCCTTAGCGAAAATCCACGAATGGCGCGGAAAAAGCGTTTTGTCATTTGCTAGAAAGTATGTCTTTCCATGTTGTTTTACTCGTCGCCTGTGGTCTGTTGGCTGTTTTGCTCATTAGAAGTTGCTGTTTTACTGCTTTGTCATAATAAGCTGTCAACAAATCCTCACGTCACCATAGACATCAACAGGGTGATGTGACTGATGTGACTCAGACGGGTAGCGATCTGATGTGTGATACGCTAAATGTCCACCTCCGTCGCAAAACTTCACAGACAATAAACGCCATTAAAGATTACCTAAGCGATTTATTCAGGCAGAATGATTGTATCGCCGTTATATTTACCTTCACCTGGGTAGCTAAAATGCGGCATAAGCGTCATTTCGATGTGCATTCTGCAATAAGTCCCGTCGGTAAAAAACATGTTGCGAGCAACAATGAAAATATCAATAAAATCTGACATCCAGATAGCATTAGCAGGGGAATGAGAGCATTTCAAAGGTTTCTGACTCAGACAGCTTTGGGATTAGGTACTATGCTGAAGAAGTGTTGAGTATTGATGTGGGATTGACTTGACTGTAGGTACTAAAGCCAAGTCGACTTATTTCCCATGATTGCACTCGTGACCCGATTCTTTGCACTTTTGAAGTGAGATAGACCCGACATTAATCACCACCGTGTTTTACAATGCCTTGGTATGATCCTACCCTGATACGGTGTGCGAGCGTGCGTAACAGCGATATGTGAAGGTGCTTAAATAAGGACCACTATGAAGTTAAAAAGTAATACAGTCTGTCTAGTAAACGTGTTCTATGCGTAGAATAAAGTATCCGCGTTGCTACCGCTAATATAATCCTATAGTTAGCACACATATTGACAGTATTTTGTTCTGGACACATCTTTAACAGTCGTTTTACCAGAAGCCGTTTGCCCCACCTGTCGTCTTGTCGAAATTCCACACGGCCATGTATTGTCAAAACGGCGCACCTACTTTATCACGTTACATTTTTTGTGTTGTTTCAGTTTAATCCAATCCGATGGCATTCATGCAGACAGGAAGAACAATCGGGCTTGTCAAACTTCGTGCTGTTTGCGAAAGTTAACATGGCTCCAAGGCCGTACACCCTCAAGCGTTTACCATTACAAAAAGTAGCATTTTAAATAGCCAATTTCATTGTCCATCCAATGCCAAGAAACCGAACGGGACTATTACGGTATCACCAACAGGACGGTCGGAATCAAGTAGCTAGCGCAGTAGCTATGCGACGGCCCGTTAACGACATTAGTATGAACAATGGCAATTTTGGCGCCGGGCCGGCCCGCCAAATGGATTCGTGGTGTTGACGGTTATGTTCGAAATAGAACCGGTTCCACGACTGCCTGGGACCTCCGGTCGAATAAAGGTATGACAACGAAGAACCAAAATCGCTGAGGCGAGCGATTTATCTAGTCTTCAGAACAGGCCAGAAGAAACCGGTATAGTTTTATTTTCGATTGTAGTTAACGGTGTCTATAAGCACCGTCAGACGATATTATGGGTACCATTTATCGTTTAAATGACATTATCCAGAACAAACAAAAAACATTCTGAAAACAATGCTGACATCAATATTTGACACTTGGTAGTTTTGACATGCCTACCCATCCTCATGAGCCCATTACGACATACCTAACTAGGCTAAATTAGCCATCAGTAATGTGCTTAACCGTTTTTATAGTGTGCACTGTGCAACACTCACCGAACATCGCCAGCTGACCCCAGCGTGTGTTTTCCAGAGCGGCATTGAGTCATCACTTCCTCCGGACGCAATCACCTCATCTGATGACGTCATCGCCGGCCTGACCTCGCCAGAGGTCACCCAGCCGGTGGTCAAAGGTCAGTGACCTCCTGAGAACGGGGACGTCCGAGGCTACCGGGCTTTGGTTGGTGGAATTGGGTTGATGGATGGGATTGATAGTAAGGCGGAGTTTATCATGGAAGGTCTCGGGGTGAGAAGGGAGGTGGTTTATGTGCAGTTTCAATTCAGGTGTTCAGATGGCGATGAGCCAAAAACGGGTTAGTAAGTCCCGCGATGGTGGCTGCTGGACGTGGTTAGTATGTTGCGGCACCTGTCTCACGATATATGTAGGTAGAGGCTCCGTGCGTGACTTACGTCCGGTATCGGGCATCGGTATACAGTAAAAAATGGTCATGGTCCTAAGCCGGCAGATTGAACAATGGTATTATAAAGGTATTCCTGGTTTCGCATGATTGTGACATAGGAAACCATGACGCACTCAGGTAGATTTGTTTGCGTACTAAAAGCTTTCCCTTTTAGATCTGATCTGAATATCCATAGAATTAAACCAGCCTTTTTGCGATATGATTGCAGCTTTTTACTACTTCTCTCTCGTTTTTTTCCCATTTTCGTTTGTGTAACTATTACCTAACCCATCCCATTACATACATTGTTAGCAAGTTCCACGTGTTCTACTTACCTGTTGTTGCAATTATCTGTCTGTTGTACAAGAAAATGCTTCCCTATTTGCTGTTAGTTCCTTTTGCAGAATCCATGAATTGTAAGAGTATTGGCAAGTTGTCATCTTGCCCTGTCAATGGATGATGGATCTGGCAAGAACAGGTGAACAGATCAACCAATCACTCAATCAGTAACCAATGAGCCTGCCACCGTTCTCCTGTCTGACAGAATGCCCGGTTTGTGCTGCCATCTATAACATGCAAGTCTGGTACTTTGTTGCCAAACGACTATAGGTGACACTAGTGTCGCCTGTTGGGGCGCGCAGCGGGCTCGGAAACGCCTGCCACCTGGTGCCTACATGGAGAACTATAGTCCATGTTGCGGTGTTGACGTCCGTGAGGCCTGCGTACTAACAATGATTTACATAGTAGGTATAGATGTAGTGACGTGGAGTTCAGTATGGCAGGTAGTATTGTTCGGAGGTACGATTTTGTATTATTATTAATCGACAAATGCAATGGAAACTATCCCAGAATAGGGGGGTACCTATTAAGTACCTAATTATTTACAACAGCATCACAATTAGCTGCAAATCATTCCCAGATTTCGGATGCTTCATTTAACGATGACTAAATAGTCGTCTTAATCAATATTCTTAATAAACAGTAATCTTGGAATATTCCTACCACTGCGGTAACGACTAGCGACGCACTCATCACCTCCAGGCGAAATGCGCCTTCTTTATGAGTCATCTTCCCCAGATCCTCCGGCCATTGCCATCCCACCGCCCCCCCCCTCCCCCCTCCCTCCCCAGCCAGTCCTCGCACCCCTCCCCCTCCCTCCCTCACACCCCTCCCCCGCTTCCGATGCGTCGTTGCCCGCCCTCCCCGGCTCTTCCAGCCACGTCGACCCCCTTTACTGCCGGGGAGGAGAGAACTACACAAGTGGCCGATTGTCGTAAGGGTCTCTTTCTGCACAGTTCCGCGGGGAAATGGCCCCTAGGGCCTGCTGGACGCGCCGCGCCGCCGCAGGGGCGGAGTGGTGGAAGCTCCGCTCTTGTCTGTCCCGGAAAGTCGATCGTAGCGCGAAGGACCCGGCCCTGAGATCGTGTCACTTCATTGGATAGAGTCGGTCTGGCGTCGCGCGGTTCCCAGCGAATGGCATTGCCATCCGCCCATAGGGGATTGAAATCTGGACCGTGTCGTCTCCCGAGTAATTATAGGAGTCCCCTGAAGTGCGAGGCGGCTCCCTGGGGGTGACATCCCCTGAAATGGCTTCCGTCCGCGTCGCAGGTACCTTTTGATGTGCGTTTGGACTTGACGGAGGCGTTTATAGGCCATTTGAGAACTTTTAAAGCACCTGGGCCTGTTTTGCCCCGGGCAGTACCGAACTCTAGAGTGTTACATTTCTGTTCGGTCTTCTTAGAAGTTCTTACACCAATCTATTTGAGGTGGGCGAAGTGGTGTTTCAAGGAATTCCCTTACCCCAAGACGATGATAAGTTGCTCACTCTACTTACACTTCGGTCACTTTCACAAGGAACATTACCTTGCTTCATCTCAGACCAGTATCAGCTGTCCTCTCCCCCCCCCGTGCTTTTCGACACCCCTCCCGGACTCCCTTCCATCCCTCCCGGGCTCCCTTCCATCCCTCCCGGGCTCCCTTCCATCCCTCCCGGGCTCCCTTCCATCCCTCCCGGACTCCCCGACACCCTATCTTCTCTCATCACCTCAGTACGCCTGTGCGTCGTTCTGGAGCCGTAAAACGTCAATTGGCGGATTAATTCCACCTCTGGATTTCGTTCTCCGGGGGAGACGGCAGCCAAACTGGCGTTCGGAGGCGCTGCCGCAGCCTCCCGTGGACGTCGGGGCGACGTGGTTCCGCTGAGCGGGGCACCGTTAACGGAGAAACGGGAAATTGACAGGAGGGTCCGACCGGCAGCCAAGTGATGGGGAGACGGAGAGGAGGACACGAAGGCGATGAGAGTGGTGAAAGTATCGCTGGTTTCTGTCCTTTGCAACGCAGATAGACAGTTTTCAGTTTTTCTTGCGAGTTTCCAAACATTTTCAAAATGTTATTTAAAAGCTTATCTAATGTCGTCAACAATGATATTAATTTTGCATTAACTTCATGCATTTACAATTATCATTCTTTAGTTATGCTGATATCAATGTGTGTTTTTGTGTGCAACTTGCAAGTGGTGGCAAACGTGTTATTTTGACATTTAAAGTCGCACTTATATCTCGATACAAAGGTGGGGACAAGTTGAATAAGTGTCAACTGTTGCAAACATTCCTCTCGGTCGCTTCATTCCGATGACGACGACTTCATTTCGATGACAGTCTTTTTCCAAAAATAGAGGAATCGCTGAATAATGCTAGGAATCGTAAGCGGCGATCATGACCATACTTAATGGTCAGCATCATTGAATGCTCATCATGCTCGCGATTATTCAACAATTTAGATAAACCCACAGCTTCCCAGTGCTGGAATAACACAAACCGATACACATACCACCTAACCGTAGAAACCCCATCACCGCCGGCCTCAGGCCGGGATGACGCGAGAGCGGCATTTCTCGCGCGCCTCCGCGCCGTTTTCTGAAGATTGCGCCACTGTTTCCACATCCATTGCACCGTTCTCCGGCGACTATCGGCCATTGGGACAGTTTCGGCGCAGTTATTAGAGTTTGTTTGCATTCGGGCCTGAATTATGGGCCATTCCACCGTCTTGCCCCACCAGGCTCATTTGCATAGATTTCGCAAATATCGTCGCTGGCAGAAATTGCTGGCGTCGTCGCTAGCGGGCTGCCTTGCTGTACGGGACATTTTCGACTCACACAAGCAGAAGCTCACGGTTTGGGAAGGCGAGGGTTTCCCCCGGACGTCGCTTTCAGGGATTTAAGCGAATTGAGCGAATGAAATTGCAACTTTGTTGATGCGATTACAGCGCGTGTTTGTGTTGGAGAATGAATGGGTAATGAAAAACGACTGAGCGGAGGCGGAATGTGGTCAGGATTTGTTTTTTATGTGATTGTCTTAGATCAACATATAGCGTGGTCAATTTGGATGTATACACTTTTTTTAATCGTCCAGAAATGAATGCCTCTTTGGCGTGATCGGTCAAATGCATGTCCTTGCCGGTTTAGACCTCACCTCTGCAAAGGCAAAGTCGGTTTACATTTTATCAGAATATTACTGGAACATTGACACGCGTCAGCTATATTCGTGTCACTAACCTCATAAATGCAGCGCTTCTTATTCAAATAAGTTCTGCTCAAGCCTGACAGATGTCTTCTCAGCTCGGAGACATATGCGTGCCGCACACGCACTTCCAGTTCCAGATGA
Organism: Balanus nubilus; assembly: GCA_031763405.1. Taxonomy (NCBI): domain Eukaryota; kingdom Metazoa; phylum Arthropoda; class Thecostraca; order Balanomorpha; family Balanidae; genus Balanus; species Balanus nubilus. The sequence continues at coordinate 14,863 of JARFNZ010128091.1, forward strand.
CAAATGACATGGATAAAACGTGCCCACATATGTCTTAAAGAGTCTACGGAGAGCGGAACTTCATGGTCGGAACAATGAAACCCATTAGAATCACAAAACGACAACCCGTTCGCCGGAAATGGGACCTCGCATTACGTGGGCCGAGTTTGACGGAGCGTGGAAAATGGAATGGCGCGCATTTTTAGATCTGCAGAATATTCATGCGGGCACAGCTTTAGATGAGCTGTCGGACGGTGAAAGGTTTAGTTATCTAAACTGAGCCCCTCGCATGCAGAAACTAAATCAATGAAGCGTCATCTGTGGAGAAAGATGCAGTGTAGGCTCCGGACCGCGGTAGTGGCACAGGACGGTCGATAAGTTTTCATCGTTCCCTTCTTCCACAGTGGATAATATTAGGCCGTGTGACCACTAACCATTTATCTTTTACCGGAGGTAATCATTTATCTAAAACGAGCTTCGTGTCGGCTGAAACCCCCAAGACATAAATTAAGTCAACTGGAAAGTTATTGCAAAAAGAGCGGATGCTCCCAGAATGTTATTTAAACACGGGCTTTCCCCAGAATGTGTTGTCGTTTTCCCTCGTCCCATTCCAACATTGTTCAGTTTTCGTGGGAATCTGCCCGTGTGATAATTATCTGTAAGACATCAGTCCCCCTTGTCCGAGCACATCTGTTGTTCTGCCTCCTCCCTGGAGAGGTAGCAGACATCTGTCTTTTCCCATAGTCCCCTTAGTCTATCCAAAGTTCGCAAACGAACATCCGTAGCGGCGATCAGGCGATGGTTGAAGTGTCTAAGTTTGCACCGAAGAGGTACCATAGAGTAAGGAACTTATTTTCTAGCAAGCGTAATCATCATTATCAAACGTTTAGCTTTATTAATCTTAATCAAACGATCTCTACAGAGTTCTGTTCTCAATTGGAGACCACAGACAAAATTGTTGGAGGTTACGTCATGTGTTAGTTGGTATTCGTCAATCTATCGCCATAGCCTAAACCAAGAGCCTAAACATCATATTATTCACAGCACCATCACTGTTTTCGTCTCGTGCCGTGAATCCCCATCCCTCCTCCACCCCGACGGCGATGCCGCCCAGAGCTGCGCCTGCATTAACCTCCCGGCGCGATTAACATGAGAGAGACTGATCGATTTTTTGTCCTCACCACGTCGCCTCTGCCGCTGCCGCCGTCGGAGCCGCCGTCGCGTCGGTGTCGACGGAGCCTGCGTCGGTGCCGACGGGGCCGCAGTGCCGGCTGGTTGGGCGACGCGGCCAGACGACGGGCGGCGAGTCAGGGGCTCCTCTGGGGAACCCTTGCCGTCAGGGGCCGCCCCTTGGTGTTGTCAGGGTCGGGAAGGGTGTTTGGAACGTCAGGGGTCCGTAAGTGTTGGCTCAAATCGGCTGGCGTTGACGGAAGGTGGTTGAACGCGACTGAAGGTGATTTCGAAGTGGTGTGAGAAGTTCGGTCGGTGAAGACGTTCGTGTGAAGAGTGTGACGAGACAAAGTAGGTGTGAGAAGAAGGCTGAGAAGTGATCAGCTCGTGATCGGCTCCTCGTGACAGCGGGTGATCTCGTCCCCGTTGTGACAGCGGTGGTGTATCTGATCGCGCGGTGCAGCGGTTCGTAGGTGGTGTGTAGACGGAGGGCATACATTACGGCTTGGCGTGCGGCTTGTTGGCGAAGAGTCTGCTGAAGGACCCACTGACGTCCCAATCGAGTGACAGGTGAGCTTCATGATGATCGTGACTCGACACGCAGACACAACACGTAGTTCGAATTTCGATTGTCTGTTACAGCCTCGGTTTGTTGTTTTTCGTCTGGAACAGCTTAAACTCCACTCATAATTACTTACACAATTTAAAGCAGTTTCTCGAAGTGGTCTCCTTGTCAAGTTTGACATACCACAGATTCAGTGTATCCTAGGCAGCCAGACGCCTTGACAGCATGCGTTTGCGTCTTCCTGCATTTTCAGTGCCGTTTTTTATTCATTCTTTCCTTGCTTTCAACAGCGTAAGTGGAACACGAAATTGTGCGGCGTTTGGAAGAAGAAGGCGTCGGTAAATGTCGCCATCTCTTCCGCCTCGCAGCCCTGGCGAGCTTTTGTCGCCGGAAGATAAACTGCGGTGTTGTTGTCTGGTGTAACAATGGTTTATCTCTGGTCCGGGCGAGTAATTCGTTTTTATTTTTTAGACTGTTTGTTTCTTTATAGTCATCCACAACGTTTCTTTCTAATGTGTGCCGTTAGAATGGATTTCGCTGTAGCTTGGAGTGGTGAGTAACTTGCTTCATGATGAGTCGAATGATCAGCATGTTTCTCTGTACTTGGCCTAATGCGAGGGAGATGAGTGATGATGAACATCCTTTTATGAACAATGAACACTGAGCAGCAAGCGAAACTTTCCAACTCAGTGCAACAGAACGCAAGTTTAATCAACTTCCCGAAACATCTGGTGAGAAGTGTTGGCCGAAGTTTTGTCCCTCAACTTTGCAAGACTCGCCACTGAAGGTAATTAACGTAATTAATGTCAACAATAAGGAACTCCAAGCGCCATTGTGCTCTTTTTAACTTACACCCCCAGGCGATGCTGAAAAAGATTAACACAAGTTAATGTTACGCTCCGAATTTTCTTTTCTTGAAAGCCTGCCCATTTTACTGAGTGACTGACGTGTTACAGCGCCATTTTATCCCGGTAACCACCTTCGGATCCGCTCCGCCGTCTGGTGAATTCTCTGGATGCGTTTCAGGAAGGAAGTCTTTCAGAATCTATTGCGCAAACAACGGCGGCGCGGAAGAGGCCGTTTGGATTCATCCGGCGCTCCTCAGGGGTGATAACTTGACCTTCGCCGATCTCACTTGGGATCAGTGTCAACTCTGCGGCCATTTATTTTCGTAAGATCGCGAACGTGTGCGTAATGTTTGGTTATTCGAATTGCAGGTTGTATTGCTAACTTATTACTGTTATTCGCTCTGAATTGGCTTATAGGCGGCGTTATCGGAATATCCTGGTCGATGGGTACCTGAAATTATTTGTTAGTCATACTGGCGGATCCAGAACGACGGTCGTTGGCAGTACGGGGGGCAACATCCCGAAAATAGTTCACAAATAAAATAAAACTTATTGGATTTCGCTTCCTTTTGTATTGCTAGACAATTAAAAGTAAACTTCACTCTGAAAAAGTTCTTAGACTACCTTTCACATTCGGCAAAGTGTAAATTTGCGCCGATTTCAGGTGGTTTGGTGAATTTGCCCCTAATGCCCCCCCCCCCCTCCCCCCGAGAAGTAAAGTGATCTTACACCCCCCCCCCCCCTCCTCCCCTACCCCTGTATCCGCCTATGGTCATTTATAGAGGGTGACGCATCAGCTTAGGCTGCTACAGTGCTGTATGCATGGGCTAGATTCAATGGATGGTTTAAGGATAAATTGAGTACCCCTGGTCGGGATTCGAACTTTGGAAACCAGCATCTGCGCGGAAAACCAGCAATCTCCCAATTCCGCTACCAAATCCATTAGTTTCTGTACGCAGGGATGTGCTTGACTAAGAGTCGTTTAGTCAAATTTGATTAAACTCGGACTCAAATGAGTTGAGTCAGAGTCGGGATGGTTAAGACAATTTTGAGTCAGAGTTGAGTTACCTGGATGCTACACAAGTTAAAGTTGAGTTGACTCATTATCTTGAGTCATATAAGATAATACAGTTATTTGATATCGCAGATTTTGATGGCAAGTTTAGCATTACATATATGGTGTTGCATGGAAAGGATCGACTTCAAAATATCCCCGGGGGGGGGGGGGGGGGGGGGGGGGGGGGGGGGGGGGGGGGGGGGGGGGGGG
>JARFNZ010128092.1:0-11526 GCA_031763405.1 Balanus nubilus
GGCGCGCCAGACCAGAGCTATAGCGCGGCGAAAAAAGTGGGGGCGTTTAACGCCCCCCCCAGCAAGTCGCGGGTTAAATGTCTGCACTTTGACCTGACCTGGTGACCTGACCTGACATGACCTAAGGTCAAAGTATTTACACAAAGTGTGTAATTGAATTCTAGGCAGGTACTAAAAAAACGGTGGCGCATACTCGAAAAACATGAGGGGGGCATATTTCCCCCCCCCCCCCGTCCAGAGCGCGTGTTAAACAAAAATGTTAGCAAACTTTTACAAATGAAATTGGTTTTAATGTCAAACTCATCCTAGACTGAAAGGGTTGATCCGACCGTGAACTGCGGTGTGACATTATTATTTTGAAAGCTCGTGAATGCTTTCGATAAATCTCACTCAGTCAGAGCTATGGTTGCCACCTTGCATGTTTCGTTGTGGCTGTCGAAGACGATCATGGACCATGATGCAGAATCTTTTCCCTCTCAACGCTGTGTATTCGGCTGAACGCCTCGACGGTCTGCGAATTACGAATAATACGCGGTCGGCCTGCAAATGTCCTCGGTCGTTAAAGCAGAGTCTCTCTTTTGTTTTATTATCGCTTCTTTACCCGGGAAGGGCTTATTGTTTCACATGATCTCAAAAGATATTTTCAGGCCTGAAAGGGCCGCATATCTACCTGTCTAAGAACATCCCATTCAGTTTTAGAGGACCCTAGGTCGGCCTGATATGGCCATTTAGCGACTTCTGGTCACCACCATCTGGTCTCTACCTCCAGAGGATCTCGGCTCCAAACGATTCACCATGCTCCGCAGGGCGCAGAAGTAATATCTGGCCTTGATCTCCAGTGAGCCTACCCTGGCCTTCAGATGGTCAAAATAGGGGTCCCTCGAGCACACTTGGGGTCTAAGTGACTGGAGGAGAGACAAAAGATACAATACTACCTCCCCCCATTACAGTATAGATATCTTAGTCCCAGATGCCAAATCGCCTCGCGACCTAGATTTGACCTGTACCAGCGCCCGAGCCCTTCATCGTTTGTGGGCTAGATAGAGGCCTATACCAGTCTGAAGACACCCATTGTCGGACCCTAGAGTAGATGTCCTATGCCGACCTGAGGTGACCATTGTCACGACCTGGGTTCAAACAAGGTTGAGGTCTTATTCATATTGGGCTGTTGAAGTTCTCATACGTATTTGAGAGGACCTCTTGGGCCTGCAAGAGGACTATATACCTACCGGTCTGAGAAATACCTTGTCATGATTGAAAGGGCCTCATGCCCGTTCTACAGGACCTCTATCAAGCCTGAGGGCCCCATGAAACTCTGATAATACTCTAGGAAGTAAAAGGTCATTTATATGTACCCTTAATGGTCCTACACTGGTCTAATTTGCTCGCATGACGGGCCCTCTGTCTGCCTGACTGAGTTCTCAGTCGTCCTGAAGGGCCTTTGTTTGTCTGAGGATCCTTCTTTCAGCCTGCGAGAGTCTAACAGGGCCGAGGGCCGGTCTAACAGGGATGTTAAGCTCTCTGTAAGCCTGATGGGGCTCTCGTCGCTGCCTCTCAGTTGGTCTAGACTCTCTCTTGGTTTGAGGGCGTCTCTGTCAGTCTGAAAGGCCATTCACCAGCCTAAGTAACCCTTTGTTGGTCTGAAGAGCCCCCCTTCGGCCTGACTGGGCTATTAGTCGTCTAAAGTGGCCTCTGCTGGGTTCCAGGTGTCTTCTGCTGGCCTGACGAAGCCTTCAGCTGGCCTGAAATCCCTATGTCGGCCTGCGAGGCCCGGCTGGCTTTAGGGACCTGGCTCAGCCCGTGGGTCTTTCTGTTTGGCCAAAAGACGCTCAGTTTGTTGGAGGGCCCTTGGTTGGCCTGAGGGAAGCCCTAGCAGTCGACCCAACCTGAATATGTAGCGCCTTTGCCAGGGCCTGTCTGAAAATGCCTTGGGATGACCCTAAGTATGTCTAAGAGGGCTATTTCCAAGCATTAAATACTCTTTACCTTTTTAGGTCCGATTTAAGAAAGTTAACGGCAATTTAAAAATAAAAAATCCAATTAAAAAAGATAAAGCCCAATTTAAAAAATGTGAAGCCCTTTTTAAAAAGATAAACTTCTAATTAAAAAAAAAATAATGTGCATCTTAAAACGGCGGATCGTCCAGCAATTCGCATGTGGAGCGAATGCGTGAAAACGAATGTATTGTCGTGGTAAAAAGCAGTTTTGTTGGTTTAGAATTTCGATATCCAATTCAGTGCATTTACTTCTTACATTGCTATTCTGAAATGCCAGACGGCAAAAATCTTACTTGTTTGAAGATGACTCCCACTTATATTCGCCTCCAGTGCGTTGATCACACCATCTCCGCCATCAACCCACTGGTCTGTCTCAACGTCTTCAACCATGTACAAAATAACTATGCTTGCTGCATGGCACCGGCCGATCTGGCCAGACAATATAGGCCTGAAGCCGACATATGAAGACGCGGAGCATTTCAGACTTCCAAACAGTGCTCTGACAAAAGACAGGACGACGTCTGCTATTTAGTGGTTATGGAACTCATGTATTTTTATCGTTACACAGTTATGCCAGCATAAGATAAAAATAAATCGCGGATAGCAATGTGTTACGTAATAGGAACTATAGCCTTGATGAATTCATGCTCAAAGTTCCGATTCAGACACTCGGGTCTTCTACTGACATGTACTTATTCAAGCTCCTTAGACGGGTCTCGGAAGAACCCATTTTTTTTTTTTTTTTAAATAAATTTGGTCCCAATGGTTGAGTGGGTGGCTGTGGGCCCGGGTACCCGCTAAGCAGAGCTTGTTGCGTACTAGCACCACGGACCCACCACCCGCCATACGCCCGCGCCCGGTTCACCGGTGATGAATTTGGATCGAAAGTTGAACGTGCCGCAGGTAGATAGCGGCACGGTCCTTCCGGGTCTAAGGCGGCCCTCTCTCGCCAGTTGCCAGCTGGCTGAATATAACCACTCGGGCCAAACAACGTGCGTCCTGCCAGCCTCGAACCCACTGCCACTGAGTCAAGAGCCGAGCGTCATACCCCTAGACCACACGGAGGACACCATTGTTTTAAGTTGCGCTTTATCTTTTTGTGATTTGGAGTTTATCTTTTTTAAATTGGACTTCCATATTTTAAAATGGGCTATCTTTTTAAATTAGATTATACCTTTTTAAATTAGATAATATCTTTTTTAAATCGCTATTTATTTTGTTTAATTCGGACCTAAAAAGGTGTAGTCTTCTACGAGAAGGCTCTCGGTTGATCTGAAACGACCTTCGCAAGTTCTGAGGGACCATCGATAGCTTCGCCAACGGAGGCCCACGAGCAGCCCAAGGTGCGGGGGGGAGGGGGGTCCTAGAGACCATAGGACCTCCCACCTGGCTACGCCACTGACCTGGATCAAGACTTCACACCATGTGTGCAAATCAATGCTTAAGAGGTGTCCGCCGTCGTTTTTTCGCTATGCTCGAAATACTGGAGGAGGGGGTCAAATCCCCCTCTCCACTGCGCGTATTAAAGCAGTGCCAAGCATCACAACATCACTGAGGATCAGAATTGCTTGCGTGACCTTGACCGATCCCGGTCCAGCGAAGAGCGTGGGGCTTGTAGTGTCGTGTGTGGCCTGTTCGGTTCGTGTTCAGACGGCAGTGTGTCCTGGTCGCTGATTGGATTTGTCGCGTTGCGTGTGAGCCGCGGTTTGTGGCGCTGCGTGACTCCCAATTGCCGTGTTCCTTGGCCTGTTCGTGATGCGAAAACTTTTATTTACAGCTGCCCGCGGTTTGGCATGACCTGGGAACAGATGGTATGCTGTGATAATGTATGTGCTCGTTCATTTTGCGACACAAATTATACATATCCAATCTGTTTCTGAAGGGTTTAATGCGGTACCTGTGTTATGAAATAATACATTTCTACATGTGCAAAAAGTAAATGAAGCTCACCTAGCCACAACAGTGTCGGTAGGTCTGAAGTTTATAATTGTATGTATTTTGCCTTACTTATTCTGCTAGATTTACGTTTTTACTCATCACTTTATTTGTGATAATCGTATTAGTATTGTTAGTTTTGCACTATTCTTTTCAATAACAGCATAGTCCTAAGTGGTTGTATATTCCTTCGAAGAACTTGATTACGATGTGGGCATGTTTTTGTATCGGAGCAGTGGTCTTTCAAATTTGTGTTGCACGACCTTTGGCATTTTAATTCTGAGCTGCGTTGATATCCTTTTCGTCGATGCACGCCCTTTTAAAACCCTGAACCAACCCTCAGGAATTCAAACAGAACATCCGACATTGCTAGAACATCTCAACACGAGCCGTGGATATTTGTCTTGGGACGAAACTCATTAGATTGCTGCCATTTCAATCGCCGCTTTTATCGAATTGGACCTCAAAAAGAATCCAGACGATTTACATTGGGTTTGCCCTTTGCTGTCTGGACAAAGGCCTGACATGCAGGCGGCGATGGAGGCGATCAGTCACTGTCCCATGAACGTGCGCCACAGCTAATTTGAGTGCTCTTTCACGATCGCAAATCTGCGCCCTCCATTCAAACCCGATCGATTCCGGAGTGTTTTGCACCAGTGCGCTCATCAATCATAGAAAGGAATCGTTGTGACACGAGCAGAACAAGGCCGGAACACGAGGACGTCGGTCCAGTAAGGCCCGTCACACAGTGCTCCATCAGTGGGACGACCAGGTGTCCGAGCAGAAGCAGTTTGTACTTTGGCTGCACCACCGTACCACCAATTACCCATTTATCCAATGGCTGAGCCCATATGTCATGTGCATAATAATGGGTGACCTGCCGACCTATGGCTGTGGACTCAGTAGCATGGTCCGTCTCCAGTGGGTGTTTGTATTGTCTCTTTCTTTTAGCAATTATTTCTCATCTGTTCAATTTGTAATGTTATCGGAACCTTTGCATGTTACTGTGAGCACAGAAGTTCTGCTCTTCAGTTGTGACACTCGACGTAATCCGGAGAAGATGTTCAGAACATCACCGCATTTGTAACATCATGTTACAGATTGTCACAAATATATTTTCCAGCTAGGACTATGGCCTTTTCTGCGCTGTCCCATGGCCATGACACAGTCGGTATGATTTGCCAACCGTAGCCAGTGCTCAGTTTCACACTGGTACTCACACATTCGGCCGCCACGTCCTCTGGAGAATTCATCGCCACATATTTTCCACACAAACGATGATCTATGGCCTGTACCCTCATCGCCATCGTTGCCGCCAAGTTGTGGCGCTGCTGGCCTCTTGGTCCGGGCCTCGGTCGGTCCGTAAATGAAGCGCACAGTCGTGTTGGCTGTAGATCAGGGGTCGGTATTTATGCCTCCAGCCATGTAGGCAGCACTGCACAGTGCACAGGTTTGGCGTAATCAGAGCCGCCAAATGCTGCCCTGCCGACTACAGAGGCCTTACCGGGGCACGCGGAGTCACGTGGGACGATGTGTGGCCGGGGTGGTTGTTGGAGAGCTGTGGCAGCAGGAATCGTTTCGGCAAGCACGCTGCAACTGAGCGCCCACGTCATCTAATTAGCTAATTCACCCGGATAGCACACTTGGAGCGAAGGCTGACATGTGTGCTGCTAATACAGCGAGATAGCTTAAAATATAGCCGTGTGTTACCTCCATGTTTCCTATCTATAGACCATGGTCCCCACGTGCCTAAATGGAACGTGGAACTGAGCTATGAGTGCCGTAATCACTCTGTTTTCCGAACAATTAGCAATGAGACATTCAGAGCCAGACCCGTGCTACAGAAATTATTAGGATAACATGACAATATTTTAGCATGTTAGCATGTCGGAATGGATAACGTTGGCGTTTGGAATGAATGGCTTCCCTAAATTTCAGAAAATAGTCCCTGAATCAGAGGGTTATTTGTTGAAGCGCGTGTTATTTGATTTTGATGATGACTTTTGACTATGATTGGTGATTTGGCAGAGACTGTCTTTTGACTGTCAGACTGTCTGTCAGACAGACTGTCAGACAGACTGTCAGACTGTCTGTTGGCAGACAGCTAATCGGCGCAAGACGTCAAGACGTTTCGTCAAGATCGTTTGAAGCATACCGGGTGTCTCAAAAGTTATTGACACATTTCTTTTTATACATCTTCAACAAAATACTGAAGCGAACTAAAGAGATAACGATGTGAAGCTTGAGTAATACAATTTTGTTCTGTCATGAACATCAACAAATATTACCGAGTATGACTACACATTAGGGTGTTTCAATTTGTACTCGTTGTTGGGTATCAATTGGCACCCTATCTTTTTTGGTTCCGTTTTGTATGCTGATTCCGAAAAACAAGGCCTTTTAATCGCAAACGTCGAACAGTGGCTAACAGTGACTCATTTGCCTCTTTTGCAGGCATTTTCGTCCTTATGACCTTTAAAGCATTTTCTGGAAATAAATGCACCAAAGGATCACATTCCAACTATTAACAGTGTTTGTGTCTTAAATATGTTTGGTTATGCCTTTTGCTTCAAAGAAATACCAAGATTCTTGCATGTTTTGGGCTTGTGACACTATGTGCAGTCCTTAGCATCTTGCTAGTCCCTTCCTTCGACAATCACCCCATGTGTAGAGTTTGTTAAACTATATTAATATATTGCACGTCATTTGGCCGTTCCGCCGACGTGTGACTAATACAGAGCCGGTATCAGATAATACAATATGTTAATTGCAGTCAGAGGAGCACACATATAAACATAAACAATATTTTCACGCACTTATGTGAAAAACGTCTACGTATAGTGGCCCACAGTTGAAATGGCCATATGTAAGGTCTACGTTTGAGTCTACTGGGAGAATTTAGAAGAGGTGATAAATTAAAATAAAACCAAGAGAAACACTTTATGAAAAGCTCCATCGTCGTCTTGTCATGCTATAATTAACTCCGAAAGCTTTAGAAATAACATTTTAAAAGCAGTGCCTGCCTCCGCCATACGACAAAAACTGTTTATTCTATATTGTAAAGGTATCAAACAAATTATGGCTATTTGTTATGATATCCATAGACTGATTTGATGCTCTTAGTAATGTGTTTCAATTTATTTAAGTTTTTTCATCAACTTATCGAAAGACACCTAGTCGTTGCGAAAATATCGGATGGGCCAAAAAACGTTCCCAACTTTTGGCTTGTTTTGGAGAGAGTTGAGTACAGATAGGGATTGTAAATTTCGCACACTTATCTGTCAGTCCTTTGTTATTATTGTTACAATTTTTAAAGTAAATTCTTCAACCCATTATGATTTTAAACTCTGAAACCAAAGATGGCAAAATCACTGTTTCTAACTGCGGTTCTGCAAATTCATTGAGCACATGAGTGACTGCACTTCTGTCAGAGCGGAATGCAGCGTTCAGTCGTCACTTCCACTGCAGGACATTTCATCTGTTGGTGTTCAGTCACTGCTTCCCTGGTATCCACCCTAGCACATTCCTTAACCCGCGTCGTGCCGTTGGTGTTTAGACACCACCCTAAGGGTTTTCAACGATAGCGAAAAAAACGGAGGCGCGCAGCTCCGTTTTTTTTTGCACACGTGTTGTGCATCAATTACGCATATTGTGTGACTTATTGGACGCCAGGTCATCTAAGGTCAGGTCACCAGGTCAGGTCACGTGACACAACCTTACGAGCTTGAAGTCGTGCCACAACTACAGTTGTTTAATGATCAGCTTCAAACTTTCAGGATTACATAAGGACACCATTACCTAAAATTTGATAATCTCGAATTTTGTATATCTGATTCGCCGATCCTGAGTCCTAGTTCCACCTGAGGTGAGACCAATTTCGGGACCTCCCCATTATAAGTCAATGGGCAAAAACGTAGATCCTTCCTATTAAGAGAATATCTATCATATCAGTTCAAGTCTTCCCGGATGATGTCTTCTTAGGTCATTATTGATGACACAAGTGCTAATTTTGATAAGTGACTACTGTTAAGGTCTTCTGAGGTCACCCGAGGTCACTTCCACTTTTTGGCAATCAATTTTGATAGAGAAGAGCCAGAAGCGTGCGGAAGGTACCAATGTGTTCGTTTTGTCAATACGCATCGAATCATACGCAGCATGACCCAACACGACCTACTCGGGTCACTACGTGACCTTGACCTGAGGTCAAATTTTGAAATTGACCTTTAGAGGCCACCATGTATATGTTTCGACGCGCCTTGATGAGAGAAACACGATGATTTCAGACTTGTTGCCCTAAATTTGTTAGATAATCATAAATCCGCCGAAAAAAAACATGCTCGAAAAAACGTACATTTTTACCTTGGATGACCTCTGGAGCCTCAACTGTTGACCTGAAGTCAAATCTGATGTCACCTCAACGAAAGAGCTTTTAAGATCTTTCTACTGCTTTTTATTTTCTTCCTAGCTAGCATAATTCCCGAGATAATGGCGGAATTCCTGAAAAGTCAATGTTTGGGAAATTGTCACCTTTAATGACCTCTTGGGACCTCAATTTTGACCCAAGAGAAAGAAAACTAAGTCGTTTCGAAATAATTTGTGACGAGCTTTCGAACGCCGCATTCCGTTTTCCGCTAAGTCACAAAGGAGCCGAGTTAGAAGGGATGTTCAAACACACCCGCACGAGGCGGGATGCGCCGAGCACCAGCACGGCGCGGGTTAAGTCCTTCAGGGAGTCAAACTTCTGACGGTAAGGCAACTGTCTCCGCTAGGACGTTCCAGACGCCATAGTGTGTCGTCTGGGGTCGTCCATAGGGTTAACGTTTAATGAGTTCGGTGACCATTCGTTCTCGTCGATGAAGTAACACCGTTTCGGCGGGAACCCCTGTGATCATCTGCTCCTACAGAAAACAATGTTATATTTACTGTATGATGAAACCATACTATCTGAGTACGGGTTCTCATAAGCAGGTAGCAGCTGCTACCCCAGGAGTAAGTTGTTGGTCATCGAATCCATCTTTGCCGCCTGGGTCTCTCCGGAAAGGTATACCAATTAGGGATCTCAGATGACGACTTTCAGTTCCAGTTTGCCTGAGCCTGTGTCTTTCCTCCAGCTTTTTGATGAACCGATTTCTTTGGTTTGATGAATTGCACGTGGCATAGCGCTTGTAATTGAAAGTTAGCGTGAAAATGTAGAGGAGAACATATGAAGACGTACGTAAAAAAACATGTCACGCTATCGTCACAGCGTTACATGTCACGGTGCAATCCACGGAATCGCATAACATTTGGCACATTGGTAGAAATATGTGCTGCTATTACATCGTCCTATTTCAGGGTTTTCTGAAGCTTGAAACCGATCAACCCAACACTGTGGTTGTGGTACGAACGTAAGCTTTTCTCTGAGGTTGGGTCACGTCATCTGGCCTTGCGACGTAACCTTAGATGACCTGGGGTCCGATATTTCACAAAATGTGCGTATGTAATTCCCACGCATGCGAGTCAAATGTTATTTTATTTCGCTATCGTCGAAAAACCTGATGGAAGAAGGTGCCTAAACAACGCTCGGCACGTGGCAGTATTTCATATAATCCAGAAGGAAGTACCTGTAATTTCATGAGACTAAACATCAGGAGCTGATTGTCAGTATGTGGGTAGGCATGCCCAATGACGCCATATTAACGCTACATACGTTTCTCCTGTTTGCTCAGACTTGCATGTAAGAGTTATACAGGCCACACGCTCATAAATGTCATCGCATGGGGCATAAATGTCCGAAAGCCATATCGAGCCTTTGAAGATGCCCAACACACGCACACCTCTAATGAATGACAAATGACATGATTTCACGCAATGTTCCACCCGCCCTAGTTTTGTCTTTGATTACAGGTGACAAACAAATGAGACTACAGGTAACATTTTCATTCGTTGACGGTTCAACCAGGTCAGTAGGTGACCGTAGACAGATATTAACCCGCGCTGTGCTGGTGGTGGGGTGTTTAGACACCCCCGCTGGATTTTTGACAATAGTGGATACGTGCGCGCCGCCGTTTCTGGCGCACGTGTTGGGACATCAATTACCTACGTGGTGTAAACTTTGTACCCCCCAGTTCATAAAAGGTTATGTAAACAGGCCCAATCTTGACAAATTTCCACCGCTACCAAATGCCGCGGATGGGTCGAGTATGACGGGCATTTACGGCATCTGTCCATGTATGGTATGGCGGAAATGCTCAAACACTTCCGTGGATACGCATCAGATCAGTCCAGTTCTTTCAGAAAATTCAGAAATGCATTTTTGTGTGGAAATTATGGTGCCGTTTTTATTCGCTGCCTTACTACATTGTCATAAGAAGTCATTTGAGGTCACATACAGTTTTTGACACCAACTTTTGATAGAACAAAGATAGAGCCATCAAAATGTTACCAATGTGTTTTCTTGTTAAGGTGCATCGATCTACATCCATGCAACATTGCCTACTTAGATCACAACGTGACCTTGACCTTAGGTCAAATTTTTACATTTACTTTGCAAATTCAGCATGTATACGTTTCTGAGCATGCTGTCAAGAGAAACACGAACAAGTTGCCACAATATTTATTTGAGAAAAGTACATTGCGAAAGGACAGTTTTCAGGAAGACAGCCTTTTGTCATTTGATAATCTCTGGTGCCTAAACTATTGATCTGAGCTAAACTCTGAGGAAAGCTCGTTTCAAGATCTTTCGATAATACTTTGCACTTGATAATTTTCTTCTCAGCTATCATAGCTACCGATATAGAATATAATAAAAACCTTAGCCTGTTACTAAATGATATATTGAAGGAATGTTGGACAAAAGAAGCGACAGTTTCGGGCGTAGTCCGTCATCAGGTCTCTGACGATGGGCTGATGGGACCTGATGATAGGATACGCCCGAAACTGTGCTCTCTTTTGTCTTACTTTCTTTTAATATATCATTTAGTATGAGGCTAAGGTTTATATTGATTATATTCTTCATTATGAGCCTAAAAAAACGCTTTCCCACATTAGCTCCCGATATAACTGATTTCTAAAGCTCCTGCTATTCCTAAAGTCATGCACTTATATAATAAAATTTAACCTTTGATGACCTCGTGTCCTCCATATGGATAAACAACATAAAGAGTTTTTGACGTTGTTTTCGTTTCTTCTATGTGTCATAGGACCCGATTTGGTGGCGAGGGGCGTTCAAACACCTACGGCACGCCGAAGGTGGCGCCTAATACCGACACGGTGCGGGCCTCATAGCAAATACCGCGAATATCGAATACCGAATACCGACTTCCTAACCGCGAACCAGTAGCTGGTCCTCTGCCAATGACATCCCCGATGACGTCATCTCAACCTGTATACGTCAGAAATGTTTGTGCTCGACCGCTGCCCCGCGGCTGCCTCGAGCGGTCTTTAATGACCTCGATGAAGCTGCTGTGTACGGACGGATTTTCTGTTTGCCGACGTTCAACAATCTGTCGGTGTCAACATATTCCCTGCAGTCACGCTGTGTGTGTGTGTGTGTGTGTGTGTGTGTGTGTGTGTGTGTGTATGTGTGTGTGTGTGTGTGTGTGTGTGTGTGTGT
>JARFNZ010128103.1:0-11524 GCA_031763405.1 Balanus nubilus
TCCCCCGGCCCCCAAACCCCCCCCCCCCCCCCCCCCCCTCCGCCGACGACCCCCACCGACGGAGTTATATCCGTTGACCTTGCGCTGTTTGCATTGACAAAGGACGCGGCTTTGATGTGTGGCGTTGGCAACACGGCTGTGGCAGGAATGCAGGAAAAGGCCGGGTAAGCTGTGTTCACATGGCCGTCCTACTGCGGACGGGACGCTCGGTCCCAGCGCACGGCTGAGGGCTGTGTTGGGGAGGTGTAACGCACTGACGGGGTGCAGCGTAAACAGACCTCCTCGTGAAAGGGCATGCTTGTTGCAATGTTTTTTAGGGGGGGGGGGGTGGGACGCCGAATATTGCCACGTGAATATGACAAAATGAGTCGAAAGCAAACCGAGTGGCTCTGGAAAAAAAATGCAACGGTTTTGACATTTAAATGAATCTAACCGCTAACAAATATGACCGTCACGTCTAGACATAAGGAAATAACGCCCACAGTAGGTACTCGGCTCTAATTTGAATCATTAAATGGACGAGCTGGATACGTTCTGCCTCAATATGAATAAAACAACAAAATCGCCACTGGACTGCAGTAACGAACAAAGAGATGACTTCACTGTTTTGTAACATGATGACCGATACCACATCATTACAAGCCTCATGTACCTCATGATATAGAGGTAATTTTTTATTTCACTTTACGATCCGTGATTTGGGACACGACCGCTATATATCATTGTTTGTCCGTTTTCGAAAATGTTAGCAAAATAGTTAGCATTAGCATCTGTAGCAGAATAATGTCACCAATGGAATCGCCAAGGCCCTAAAATACCAGAATCACATGGGAACCATTCTGAAAGTGATTAATATCCCGTTGGCCACTCTGAGAAGAACGTGCAAGCACTCATCACACACCGCCGCACGTGGCCATTTCTCTCTGCAGTTGAATTGTGAACAGGGATAAAGACGTACAGAGAGGCTCCGAATGGCGGCACCACAATCAACAGCTGCTCGATGGTGCCGGTCTATAGAGCCAGTCAATGGAGCGACGGTCGGTCGGTCGGTCAAAGGCGGTGGGGGAGGGGGAGGGGAGGGAGGGGAGGGAGAGGCCCACTATGACCTCCTCACTTCCCAGGAGAGTAGAGGTCACATACAGTACACGTCACTTCCCATTCCAACAAACGGGCATTGCATTGAAACTTCCTAGTGATTCTAATAACAAAGTCAACTTACCAGAAACAGAGCGGCCAAGACGAACAAGTAAAAACTTTGCGGAAGCATGAACTTCCACCGTCAGCAGTTATACTGTACCGAGCAGCGGAAATGATAAGGTTATATCCACTGTCATGCATTGTTGTACCCGGCCAGTGTGACGGGAGCCCGTCCGATGATGCCTAGGAGGGTACTCACATCTGCAGCATGACGTCCTGCAGGAACAGGCCGTCGGCCAGTCCTCCGTATGTCACCTCCGGGTAACCCTCGTCCTGGAACGTCTTTATCTGCAGCACACGGGGACAGACGTACGTCAGCGCCGTCGACAACGCTTACATGTACATGTTACATGTACGCTTATATTTACACCTGCAGCGAGCGAGCACAACAGAGGTGGTAGATAGGTATAGATGACGTTTTTACCTGGGGGAGCAGCAGCCAATACAGGTGTCATCGTAAGTGGTATTGTATTTATTTACGTTTGGTAATTCTTGGGGCCGTGAATTGTTACAATACATTCACGTGATAGGTACCAATAACTGCCACGCTGTGTAGGTATACTTGCAGGACATGCCAGCCAGTAGAGCGGTCGACGCCAATGATGGGGTATCAGGCAAAGGAATAGCAGCAGTCAAATTGCGCCTGTTTGGGTGGTAACATCTTACAGGGGACAATGTCCTGCAGCAGTCAAGTTGCAAAGGAAAAGTCTAATTGCGCTTTTTAGTAGTAACAACTTACAAGGGACCATATCCTGTAGCGAATAGATTATCTACTGGCCTGCTGACAAAAGACATCATATTCGCTTTTGGAGAGTTATGCTCCCTGAAATTGAAACGGCATTCTCGACCTTAACTCACCCTTATTCCTTCAGCGCAAAAGGCGATACATTGAGGCAAACAAATAACTGAAACCCGATTCATTTTTGCTTGGTGATAAACATCGTCTTCATTTTCCACATACGCCCGACCCGGATTAAGCATGAAAGCGAAAGTGGAGAGTCCAGTCGGCCACTGAAACCATGTAATGACGAGTTTGGCTTGATGAATCCAGTGGGCAATAGAATGCCATGTAACTTCAACCCATGCTGTCCAGACCACTCTCACAAAACCTTGACCGTCTGGCTCCTTCTGCAGAGACAGACTACAAGTTTCTCCCTCCAGCGCCACCACGGGATGCCAGCAGCCATCAGCCAGCATGGAGCTAGTTAGCCATACGTCACTCGGCTCCGTGGAATCCATTCCAATGAAGCTCTGCCAGGCTCCCTCAGACAGCCGGCATGGCCGAAACGTCCACTGTGTCTGCAGATGGCCGGCACATGGGACAAGCACATCCGTCTTGGTAAGTACATTGTTCACCCTCCTCGTTCGGTACGAACCACGGGAGTACTTACAAGCCGTGGGACTCCTTGACGGCCCGCGCATGGGATATGCAGGACTGATTCTACGCGAGTGTACGAGTACGGCTCAGGTCAGCCCGCCTCGCCACCAACAGGCGGGGTTCAGAGGCCCCCCGAGCCTCCTGGTCTGGTCGAGACGACTGGCTGTCTTTTGAGATTGAGACCGCCACGAGCAGACCCCGATACCTTAACCAGCGTCTATAAACCCTGCATGACTCTCATACGCTCGGCTAGACTCTCCTTGGCTATCATCTAGGCTATACTCAATTCGAGATCCAGCTTGACTTTACTAGTTACATGCGTGACCTTGATTTTACATCCCGCTATACCCTCCCTACCGACTAAATAAAATATTCAACAAAGCCGCTCCATAGTTAACGAGCAAGCTCTGCCAACACGACTTAAATATGTGACAGCGGGCCAGCCTACCAATACTAGACTCGACCAACAGAGCGGGAAACACAGAGCCAACATAGTCGGTCGATACGATCGATCGTACGCTACAGCGAACAGACGGAAACGGGCCAGCAAAGCAACACCGGTGGATTGAAGTCCGGCTTCCTATACGGGGTGTCCCGAAATTGATTGGCCGCTGGTCTTTCGGTCGTTTCCCCTGCACGCCAGCGGAAGCAGTGCGGGTAACTGACTACGAAGGGTTAAACGGTGTCTAAAGCGGAGTTCACACTGCGCTTTGGCGGACGTCAAAACACCGGCGGATCCGTCAATCTGCCACTTTTTCGCCGGATCGCCGGATGACGGAACCTCCGTGCGGTTTGAACCGGGGTCTGCCGACTGCCGGATAGGAGGCTCGCAACAGCTGATTGCGAGTGGCCTCCGTCAAAGTGACCGACGGATCCGTCAATCTGCCACATTTTTGGCAGATCGCCGGATCCGCCAAAACCTCCGTGCACTGTGAACAGGGGTCTGTCACCGCCGGATTGGTAGCGGCTTCCGTCAAAACCCAATGTTCAACAGTGTTGAACTTTCGACGGATGGCAGATCCAGCGGATCGACCTCGATTTGTGTTGTAGACCAGCCATGAATTTTCTCGCGCTTCTCAGCACGTTTATGACGCATTTGTAGACTTGTAGACCATTCGCAGCCTTGTTTACAGACTCAAGTTCGTTGTTATCAAGGACAGCGACACGCAGCGTTCACAGGCGGTCATCCATCCAAGTGCTACCCGGGCCTGAGGCTGCTTGACTTCAGGAACTGCAAGGGTGTCAGTACGCTTCTGAAACTTGACGGATAAATCGTGCTGCCATATTATTCTTACCACTGCTACCAAATTCAACATTGATCCGTCGGCTTAGCGTTCAGCATAACGACGGATGGCAGATACCGGTGTTCCTAGGCGGGCACCTATCCTGGTGCTAGCCGGGCTGGTGATGCTCGACTTCAGTGGCCGAATGGGACCCGACACGCTTCCGAAGTTTGACGGTTCCGTCATGATGCCATATGATTGCTACCAAGTTCTACTTTGATCCGTCAGTATGGTGTCCGGCAAAACGACGGATGGCAGATGACTTTTGGCGTCCGCCGCCCGCAGCATGAACTCCGCTTAAGACGGCCTTTCACAACTATTTGATCAAGTGCCTGCACCGCAAGCCTTTGTAGCCAAGCCACAAGTCGAAAATGACGGAAGCACAGAAGCTTGAGATGTTGGCGTTCGCCCGAGGGCACAAAAGGACCATCCAAGACTGGCGGCAGCTGGGTGACAGCACGTGGCCCGCATTTCTGCGTGGGTTGTTTACTCTTACTTCTTCTTTCAATTTAGCACACAAAGGCTATGCCAATTTTTTACGGTTACGAGACTAAGCACATTCCCTTATTTTTAAGCTGTGGTGTTATTTTTTATCTTAATCTAAACAGAACGGAATGGGCTATCTAGCAAATTCAAAACATTACAATATTATGCTTATTAATTATCATTTTTGCGGCCTTCTTTGGAGGGGAGCTGGGAACCTCACAATATCCAACGCAGTCACAAAACTGGCGCATGTAGAGATGAGTAATTTTGCATGTAATATCCGTTTTGATTAATTTTAAGCGAATAAGTGAAATATTTAATGTTATTTAATCCCACTATGTATATTTAGTTTTTTTACGCAAATATATAAATCAACTGCGTATCTTCATTGTTTCGATACATGGCGCCATAATCAACATGGACTGTATTCAAACGGGACTATAACAATAATAGTTCAAGAACACACAGTTTTATGTTGGTATGGAAAAAACTCCTATTTACTTTTATAACATTAATTTAAAGTACGGTCTTGTAGGTTGCAAATAGTTTTTACACATTTAAATTGTATACATAATTATTTTAGTTTATTTCCGTTAGGGGCAAAAGATGTATTGCTCGCCTTGAGGTGTTCTTCCTCGGTTAGGATCCCTACTTATAGTGATCACGTGACTGGATGCCCAACCTTATCTATTAGAATCTTGCGCATTTCAACATTTCATGTCATTTGAACCATTATTGCCTTGCGTTATTGACACAGTGATAACGAGCCTCGATTACGGAGGATTTGAAGGAAGACACATCCAGCAGATAAGTGTCCATAAATCAACTTCATCACTGCAACACTATGCTCAGACGGTGTCAGAAGAACAACTTCAAAACATGAGTAACATCATCAGTCTCGTGGGGCAGCACATGTCAAAGGCAACAACAGCAACGACATCGACGGAGGAGCGAGCTGCTGCTCAGACCTTCAACAGCTGCATCTTCAACTTCAACATGACCCGATGGAGCTGCCATGTAGCATCATATCATCGCTTGGTCATCTGTTCTTAAATGTAGTAGCAGATCACTGACGTGAATGTGAAAGCTGGTGTGAGTTTGTTTTTGTAATAAAGCCATTCATTGACATCAAATTTGTACTGAAAAGCTACAGGGTTGGCGATGCAAAAAAAAAACGATCGGTTCATGGGATAGGGGACAGAAGTGATATAAACGAAATTATAAAATGAAAAGAACAGCGTTGGCCATGTAATACAAATAATACTGCAAGGGGTAACGGGCAATAGTAAAACTATTCCCCTCTGTGCCATCACTGTAGCCCTCGGGTGAAGACCTCACAATATTGCCCTCGGCTTCGCCTCGGGCAATAATACGTGATTCGGTCTTCACCCTCGTACTACAGTGACGTCTCATCAGGCAATAGTTTTGACTATTGCCCGCTACCCCATGCAGTATTCGTATAATGTTTTTATCACAGCAAAATAACAGTTCACAGTAAAGCACTTATGAAGCTCTGCTGGGTTGTAGATATAATATGTATATCTCGGTCTCTTATGATGTGTTTTCTACCAAGGTATGATAACGGGATGCAATATAACTGTTACCGAACTCTGTTGGGTAGTAGATGTTTGTGATATGAGCGTTTTTCACAACTACTGCACTCTCTGCGCTTGTGTAGTAGTAAAAAATCGCCTCGATCACAAATATGTTATCAAATACCTACCAGTATCGTTCATTCATGCGTATTACTGTATGCTGAGCAATGCAAAAAGTATTAGCGCGTAGAGTGCGGTATTTCCGAATACCGTCATACCGCAGTGTTATACATACTGCCATAGATTCCACTACGCTATGATTTCTACTACAGTAAAATAACAGCTCACGTTAAAGCACTTATAGAACTGCGTTGGGTTGTAAACACTTGTAATGTCGGTTAACTAGGATGTGTTTCTACCACAATATTAACACGGCATACGGTAATACCCCTACCGAACTCTGCTGCGTAGAAGATATTTGCGATATTGTTGTTTTTCAAAAGTACTACACTCGCTACACTTGTGCAGTAATTTAGAACGCCTCGAGCACAACTACTTACTTACCAGCATTGTTCAGTAACGCTTAATCAATGTCTCATTATTCGCAATTTTCAGCTGGAACCATACAGAATTGTAGCCTTCTAGTAAACTTCAAGTTTACATTCCGGAGATGCAACGTCAAAGGGCATAGGCACTCATACATGGCGCATACAGCTCTGCACTATTCGGAATGGGAAACAGGGATGACATGGTGACTTATCGCCGCCAGCCGTTACAAAAGCTGGTCCGGTTCAGCTTTCTTACACCGTGGATACCACGCGCTGAATGGCGCTAGTGCGCGGCTGCCTTAGCCGCAAATATTAAATGTGTTCTTACCTATCAATCAATAAGTTTTGTCAATGCGTACTGCTTACCATGTGAAACGTTTCGAAACAATACATACAGTCTTAAAAGCGATGCATTGTTCTCTAATATCTTGGAAATTGATGGGCATTATCCATGTGATTGTGCACGTTCCAATGCCTGTATCCAGAAACTTGTGCAACGGATTGGTTTTGTAATGAACTCAGACGTGTTGCAACCAAATAAAGACGCTGTGGTTTGCTGAAATGGATTTAAAATTTATCGACTAACGGATTCAGCTATATGCGTATATATAGAACGCTCATGAAAGAGCACTTTGAACACAATGTCTGCACTCAACAAATATTTATGATTATTAACGTTCAATGGTCAATAATGAGTTTTTCATCTTTGTATGTATAAGGTAAAGCAACCGAAAGTACGATAGAAGATAAACATAAAATCATTACCTCGCTTAGAAACAATGAGAAAAACTAGGACACTGGACTTTGCACAGAGTGCATTTAACAAAAAGGAAACCGATCCGAAGCATAGTATGTGTATCTGCTAACCACTTGTTCGCAAAGATCAAACAGCGGAAAAAGACGGCTACACAATCCCGCCGGCTACTTAAAGTGAAACTTAGCTTCACGCGAGCCTACCGGGGGGAATACACCACTACTTTCCATCCGGCAGCGCGGTCAGAGCCGCAGCCGTGTTCCCGTGCTCCGATGAGTCAACTGGATGATGAAAGCCAAGCCAAGGAACGAGTGGTCACATGCACCTATCATGGCAATCGAATGTGGGGGCGGAGGACGCATCGCTCCAACTTTTCCTATTTTAAAATTACGCCTAAGGGCGATGCATGAGAAGAATTGACTTCAAGACATCCGTATTCCGTCCCCTCCCACTTTTGGAAGGTGGCGGCGCCCTTGGCGTCTATCAAATTGCAGGGTAAATAGGTATCAATTATATCAGCCCGATTGAAGAGGGTGAATGCTGTCTTATAACGTCTTATAAAGCTGAATATTATTTTGTTACTGCCATTAGCCGGTAGCTGTACATTTTTTTTCTTTTAATAGCTAATTATTTAATTAGTTTTCATTGTTACATGCTCCATTGATTAATTTTTTTTCATTGTTCTTCATATTTAGATGATAGCCGACACGTATTTTCTAACAACAAATGCTTCTGGAAGACCGAACTGTTTTTATCCTCCACATCTTGTCTCCAAAAGTTCCCTCTCGCGTAACGTTATGTGTAATATAACAATAGCTAAGCATATGAACAGCCACTCGGTGGTCATTCACATCCCTTTCGCTTTCGTTGACTACATCTAGCGCTTCACGGCGCGATTTAGGAGTAGCTTCGTGGAACCCCTTTCCCTCTCAGTGAAGATCAAAGGGGAGTTTGGGCAGCAGTCTCGCTCTCAGTTAGGACCAGAGGGAATTAGTCGAATATCAATCAATCAATCAATCAAAATATATTAAGAAACAAGTAAAGAAACCATACAAAACATAGCTCCCTCTCAGTGAGGACCAGGAGGAATTATGCGAACATTCTCCCTCTCAGTGAGGACCAGAGGGAATTAGGCGAACATCCTCCCTCTCAGTAAGGATCAGAGGGGATTAGGCGAACATCCTCCCTCTGAGTAAGGATCAGAGAGATTAAGGCGAACACTCTCCCTCTCAGTGAGGTCAAGAGGGTAATTAGGGGCACTATTCTCGCTCTCGATGAAGTCAAGATGGCTATTAGAGGCACCAGCCCGGCTCTCGGTGAGGTCCAGAGCGGGAGTTGGGGCACCAGTCTCGCTCTGGGCTCGGTGTCTCGGCCGGCGCGGCGGTGTACCGGCTCTGTCGACCCTCCGTCTCGTCCGGCGACTGACCTACCTGTCTGGTCTGGGAGGGAGACGGGCGGCTGACGGCGCACTGCTCAGTGCTGACCTCCGCTGACGCACCACGCCACGGACCTACTAACACGGGTCACCGGACACCCTCACTTTAAGGCCTGACCGACGCGTGACGTCACCACTCGCCTGGGCCCGTGCCATACGGGCGCTGCTTCAGCCGGGGACGGCACCTGCACTGCGTCGAGGCGGCGATAGAGCGGACCCGGTACTACAGGACAGTGGTCCCCGGTCACTGGTACTACAGGACAGTGGTCCCCGGTCACTGGTACTACAGGACAGTGGTCCCCGGTCCCGGTTTCAGAGTATGAAACGGATGCATTTGAAATGATCCGTCCAATCCGGATCCGTAAGCTATTGATCCTGATCCAATCCAAGCCGGGTTGATGAATCCAAAGCTGAACCGGCCCAATCCGATCCGGAAATAATATTTAGTTTAATATTTTAAAATAAAACTTTAAAGATTTGGTTGCAAAAAGGCTTTAAATAGGTATACTTTCAATTATCTGATATGAATTTCAAGAAGGAAAGATAACATTACACAAGGCAAGACACAAACATACTAAGTAGCAAAATCAGAAATAAAACACTCTTCACAATATTACAATCTTTCCAATTTTCAAAACATATAAGAGTGATGTGCTTCAACACTCAATTACAGTAAAACCATCATCAAATCCTGACAATCATTGCAAATTCTGACCCCTCCAGGGTTGTGCTCGACTCATGAGTCGTTGAATCAAATCTGACTCGACTCTGACTCAAATGAGTCGAGTCAGAGTTGAGTCGGCTTGGAAAAAATAAATGTTGAGTCGAGTCGGAGTTTAGTCGGCTATAAAAAATGAGGTGTAGTCGAATCGGAGTCGAGTCAACAGATTGTCGTTTGAATCAATTTTGAGTCAGCAGCTGGACACTACTTGAGTCATGGTTGAGTCGACTCATTTTCTCGTGGCAAAAGGCAAATCACTTGTGGCCTTGCACCTTGTGACTGATTTAAAATAAAGTGCAACCCCCAGGACTCAGAGCATTTCTAGGACATTGGAAGATGACGAGGCTTTCTAGCCAAACTTACCAGATTCCATGAGCTTAAAATGCAGATATAGTCTAAGTCGTTAAGAAAATAAAGTTACGCACATATTTAGAAGAATTCCCCACAAAATAACTGCAAATAAATGCTTAAACATGAGCACGTGCTGTGCCCTCGGCTGCCGCCTTGTAAACACATTAATCTAATGCGTGATTCACATTATATCAAACCCCATTTTCAGCTGTTTGATATGGGCTCACTCTAGAAAAGTGACTTGCCGTCATCAGCTGATCACGGGTGGTTTCGACTTGCGTCAGCTTTATAATTTGAATCCCGCATTAGTGAAGAACGGTAGGCAAAAACTGCGCGTTCGAGAGTCCGAGACATGCTTGCAACATATGGAAGCCCAGCCAGCTACGGAATTTAGATAATAATGGCCGCCCCCATCATCATGACAAATTAAACGCAGATCAACAATAATGGGCATCTACCTTTTCCATGGTATCGGATTTGTTGTTGGTTATTTTACCAAGGGGACTTAGTTTAAAAACGAGTTAATCAACAGGCATGGTGAGGTAAGAATGCAAACTGGATTATGATTCAGATAGACATGGTTGAAAGTGCCAGGAACCTTTGGTGTAATTCAAGTTTCCATTCTAAACTATGCATGTAGGTAATGTGTGCAATGTTTCAATGCTTCCCAATGTTTATAACGGAAAACAAATATGACATTGTCACCCTTCGCTCCAGATTCATCTGGAAAATTCCCCAACCAACTCTGCCATTTAGCAAGAAATTGAAGTCACAAATTGCAGGTTTAGTCATTACTTCAGAAAATGTGAGGTGGCCAACATAAGTTGTACGCCGAGGAGCGTACTCAATACTCAATGCCACAATGCCACTATTGTACTGTTGCCAATAAGGCAACATTACAATGCCACTTCAAGCATGATTGGACTGATGCAACATGAAAAGTAAAATTCCAGGGTAGATCATGTAGCCATAGCCGTGGTCACAGCCGTGATCTAGATATTTGTCCAGTCCAGCCCGCCCCATTAGCCGTGGGGTACAGCCGTCTGTGGGGCTAGCCGCCCCGTGTAGACCTCTAAGTGCACGCCTCAATGCAGGTGGTATTCCTGAATCCTTTACATCATAAAGCATGTGATGTTTTAAAATTTTAAGCATTTTGGGTATTATTTTACAAATCAGGCATGATGAAAGTAAAAAATGGTTGTTAGTTGTTACTTTATTAGGCACTGGAACATGAGTCAGAAATGAGTCGGATCACTTTGACTCAAGCTTGAGTGGACTTATGACAGAGTCGAGTTGAGTCGAATCAGATGCAAAAGCAATGAGTTAGAGTTGAGTCGACTCATTTTTTTTTGCCAAATCACTTGAGTCAGAGTCGAGTCGTATCAAAAATCCTGTCACACCGCTTGAGTCGGAGTTGAGTCGGGGGCCCTCAGAAAAGAGTCAAGTCAGAGTAAAAAATATGAGTCGAGCACAATCCTGATGCTGATTTAGAAACTTTGTATGCATTAAATATCGTTATTTTGCCCGGCAATCCCACCTGGCAAAAACGGGTAAAAATTGGGTCTTTGACCTGACCTGTGACGTCATTAGTGACCTAAGGATGAAATTTCGCATGTCATTCTGAAAGTTCATGTGACTATCGAATGCCGCTTGATTTGTGAATATCGGCCCCGGAGTTTGGGAGATCGTAGGGGGGGGGGACAGAAACGCCCTCCCCCCATCGGCGGGCAGGGGTCGGAAATAGCCCATTGGGGCACGGGTTACCCTCGCACTGCCGGGGGTTCACGCCGAACACGAATTACCGGAGGGTTTTATTCCCCCCCCCCCCCCTAAGAT